>VSMD01080305.1:0-33065 GCA_008750895.1 Mirza zaza
AATGGGCAAAACAGTTTTGCCTTTCTTGTTAGAGATTTCTTATAATTTTCCGAAGAGGAAGTCCACACATGAATTAAGGATGTCCTATATATTGTCTACCCTGTACTTAGAGTGTTTCTAGGGAGTGGGGAAGGGAATGCCACAGAGATGCTAGTGAGCTAGGTAGATGAAAGACTAGGAGGGGATGGTTCTGGAAAGAATATGCAGCCTTTTAAGCCCAGGTTAAGAATTCTGGGGTTTGTTTATAGGCAGCAAAGAGACATCAAATTTATTGTGCAGGAGGGTGAAATTACCCTAAAGGGATGGTACAATTCTCTAAGTAGCCATGAATAAAAATAAGCTCTCTTTATTGCAAGCCAGTATTAGCCTTGAATAGCAAATTGGATCAAAACTTTAAATTTAATAAGCATCATAGTTAATACTATCCACTTGACATCAGGCAAGGAAAACAAGATGCTGGTATTCTACTTTCTCCATCTTACACACGCACACACACACTCAAACACACACACATACACACAGAGAAATGATAAAGCCTATTTCCCACCCTTGAGGGAGGAAAATGTGAAAAATATGTGAAATAAAATGTGTGAATATATATGTAAAATAAATTAATAAGCAGTGAGACTCTACAGAAGGGCAAGTATTTTGTATCCTATTTTTACTATGGGCCAAAGAGGTAAAAAATAGTGAAGCAGTAAAAAAAAAACAAAATCTCGAAGTTTTAGAAAGATTGTTGTTCACTATCCTTGACATTCAAAGATGTTCAAAGTAGGTTTACTTCTCACAACCAGAAGAGTCTGCTTTATATCCACCCGGATTCCTTAATACTACAGTTTTTATCCACTTTCTAATTTTCTCACTTCTGTAAAGTTGCAAATGGTTATCATCTTCGATATAATAAGCTCTCCCATCCTTGAATAATTTTATTAACAATCTTATGCTTTGTAGTCTCAATTATTCTAGTTTCTTCAGCCTTTTCTTATGATGCAATATTCTGCTTTTGTAATTTGCCTAACCCAAAATTAGGAAAAAAATCATTTTTTTGGCTCCTTGACCACTATTAAAAAATAAAATAAAAATAAAAATAAAATAAAATATAGTTTGGTGCTCTAACACATGCATATTTTGGTTAAATGAAGATGACACATATTTTATTTATTCTGAGTAATAATAAGCAGAATTAATTATTTCATAGTGATTTTATATAACTAAACATTGTACTATTCTGTGTGTGCTATTGTCAGAATGTCGGTGATGAAAGGAGGACCGCAACACTAAGAGGACAAAGAGCACTCGGCTGACTCGAGAGTGTTTTTGCTGAAGTTGCATGCATTGTCAGAGCAACATCCTCACTCACAGGATGCAGCACAGAATCTATAACAAGCTTCATCTACTTCTCAACCAGATTTTTAATTTGCTTGTGCCTAAAGGATAATGTGTCTAATTCTCTTTTAGGTTTTGCTCTCTGTTATTCTGCCCCTCTGCTTCCAAATTCTGCCTCTAGCTTTATAATGTGTTTTCCTACAAATGTGTCTTATTTTGTCCTAAATTTCTGTCTTCTGTGTGCTTCACATTGCAGTTTAGGTTGCTTTCCATTTTAAATGTTGGTAACTGCTGTTAACGTTTGAAATAAGAGTGTCAGCAATCCCTGTCCACAGTTAGGAAGTCTGAGCTCAGATAATTGATGTTTCCTCAACTACAGGGTGGAAGGACTCACTACTATCACTTCATATGAGAAGCTAGGCCACAACTCTGTTTTCATTCATTTTTTGGTGCCCTGGAACCTGCTGAGGGGTAACCAGATAGGAGCTGGGCCAGGTCTTAAAACATGGTTGGTAGAATCCTGGCAAAAATGGTCCCAATTCTTCTCCTCCCTTAATCTATCTTGATTTTAATCTTAATCCCGTAATCTTAATCTTGATTTTGCAGCTTTTCCAATCAAGTGGCATCTATTTCCTCACCCATTGAATCTGTGCAGGCCTTGAGTTGCCTTGACCAACAGAATGTGACAGGACTCAGGAGACCTTGTGTACTTCCTCTCTTTCTAATTCTTACCACCACTTCATGAATACAAGCATGAGCTAGTGCACTGAAAGATGAGAGATCATATGGAAGGGGGCTGATTCATTACAGCTAAGGCCATTCTAGACCAGCTGACCTACTAGCTCTCTGCAAGTACATGGGGGAGCCCAGCAGAATACCCAAGCCCAGCCAACCCATATACTCATGAGAAATAATAAAAAGTAATTGTGCTATATCACCAGGTTTTGGGGTGATTTATTAAGCGTATTATTGCAGCAATAGCTAACTGATGCAGTATGGATGGGCATCCTTCATGCTGGAAAGTCAGCAGGTAAAGTTCTGTATGCTGCCAAACTGAAGTGATTAATAAACAATAGTAAGAACCCCTCAAACTATGAGAGGTGTTCACTGTGGTGAAGGCTAGGAAATCTGGGGAATATGTCTCAGTCCCAATAAACTGTAGGGAAATAAATTGAACAATGTCCCTCAGGACTTTGCTTCCCAGAGCTCATCCAACTAGTTCTCCCTGAGGCCCTTCCCCACCCTGGAACCTCCCTGAAAAATCAGCTCCCAGGATTCCAGGGTCCTCCTAGTTAATCCCTCTTACCTCTGAATTCTATTTAAAAAATTATTTCCCTTTCTTTTCTTGAGAAAACAGTTCTTTATTTTATCTTCTCAGATCTATTCTTTTCACAGTAGGAGTTGATGGCCCAAAAATTCCAGACCCCAAATCACTGTCACTCACAAGGATAGGAAAGTTTAATCTTCAGATGCTGGGGCTCTATCTAGTGCAGCAAAGAAATTAAAAAATAAAAAAAGATCTTTTATTAAAATATTCAATGTTCATATTCTGCTATTTGGCATTAAAAGTTGTCTCCCAAGATAATATATCAGATAACTCTAAGTTGACATCACGGAAGTCAGCCTTATTAATTTTGCTTGGCACACACATACCTTTAAGATTTGAATAATGCTCATCACATTTCTTAAGAATGAATCTGAACCACACAAAACACATTAAAATTTCACTGATCCTGTGACACTTGGTTTATACTTCTTTTGACTCTTAATCTTTCTGTATCATAATTATAAATGCCAGTTTATTTATCCCTCACTAGCCTGTAAACAGGTCAGTTTTGATTCATTTGGACGTCCTTACTGTTTAGTATAGTACCCACAGCACATGTATGTAGGTGCCTTTTTGTTGAATGGACATGTGAATAAAAAAACTCTTTAATTTCCAGTAATGACCCTTGTCAAATTGGTTCATGCTCTCATGAACTTATTTATATTATGGTTTTTGATTGTCCCTCTCTTTACTCTTCTTGTCTTGCATGATACTGTAGCATTTTTTCTTCGTAATTCCTCATAACTAGATTTCTCATTTTTGTTTTTCCTCTGTACTTTCAATTAGACTTACCATTTCTTTTTTTGATCATCCCTTCTAGGTCATGAAGAAAGTTAGAGTCACTGAAAGCATATTATAAACCTATTGGATCCAAACAACACCAACTTTGGATAATATAAATAAATAGTATGTTTTTTAAAATGCCGATTAAATGGTGCCTTTGTTATAGGACTTTACAGATTCCTTAGTTGGATTCACATTGTGAATCTTCAAAAGAACATAATATGTACAGTTTCCCAAATGTATTAATAAGAGAATTTCTGTTATGCAATAGTTCATGAAACTTATCTTCTTCAGAATGCTAAGTTGCACTGCTCTGAATTGTTTTTTATCAGTTCCTGCAGTTACATTCAGGACTCAGGTAGCAATGGCTTCTTTTTCATGAACACACGCCCTGCATATTTCTTTGCACCTCTGCTCTCTCCTTGCAGAATGGTGAGCTCCACAGTTTCAAAGATTGAGGAATTAGTTGAACTGGAGAAGAAGGCTCAGAGTTGAGAAAACATAGTTTGTATACAACTTTTTATTCTTATTTAAGACTTCTTATTCTCTAAAATTCCACTAAAAGTAATCAGAGACTATAAAATAAGGTTGATCATGGAACTACTAGAAAATTCCCAAACCTTTTGCAAAAGTGGAAGTACTTTACTTACTTTCTTCCACAGTTTATAAAGATTAGTACTTGGGCACATTTTATCTCTTTATCCTTCCTGAAACAATGCTAGGCATTTTTGTTTTGATTTAATGAAGCGATGAATAACAGTAATTTTATACTGACATCACAAATAAATCTGAGACCTATCTATACTTTCGAACATAGCTAGATACAAGGGAAAACTCAGTCTCTGAGGTATTTCATATCCATGACAGCAAGTGTTACAGACCGAACTGCATTCCCCCAAAACCCGTATGTTTAAGTCCTAACACCAGTATAACTCAGAATGTGGCTGTATTTGGAAATAAGGCCTTTGAAGAGGTAATTAAGGTTAATTGAGGTCTTATGGACAGGCCCTAATCCAATATGACTGGTGTCCTTTTAAGAAAGGGAAGAGACACTAGGAATGTGTATGCACAGAGAAAAGGCCACGGGAAGACACAGAAAGAAGGTGGCCATCTGCAAGCCAAGGAGAGGGGCCTCTGGAGAAACCAAACTGCTCACACATTGATCTTGAACTTCTAGCCTCTGGAAACAGCAAGAAAATACATTTCTGTTTTAAAACATCCAGTCTGCAGTATTCCGATACGGCACCTCTAGCAAACCAGTACATTTGGTAACAAATATATACTCTGTGAACTAATCTAGCAAATTGATACAAGTAACCTAGTAATTGCCCTAACGTGTCTAGGTAATCCCTTGGACTTTCCACCTTTTACTTAGATACCGATAAGAACATAGAACCTAGAACAAGATTATAGGTTTTAAGAATAGGCTCCATTACTAACTATGTGACTCTGACCAAGTTATTTAAAATCTCTAAGTCTCTTCAGTAAAAAGGGATCGATAGAAACACACTTCTTAGTGCTGTTATGAAGATTAAATGAGATAATAAATGTAAAATGTATACTAAGCACAGTTCCCAGCAACATATAACAAGAACTAAATACATATTACTTATCATCGTTATTGTTATTATACTAATATGACTTAATAAAACCAAAAAATAAATCAATTCTCCTATGCAGATTCATATTTTCATAGGGCTTTGAAAATACAAAGTGGGAGAGAATCCTAACCTTGGACTGTTAGCTCCTTCTATTGTGAAATCGGAAAAACATTTATTAGTATAAAATTTATAAAAGTTTGGAACCTTCTGAGGATTGGCAAAGAGGTGGGGGAATGGTAACATTTTCCAATCCTTTTATTAAAGTAAACCTATGGTATTTGTAGTCATAGACCAATAAATAGAGTTAACAATTATTCAGAAGCCTCTATGACCAAATAGCCTGGTAACACATTTTACACATAGGCTCAGTGTATTCCCCTAAAATCTATGACACTCTTCAAAAGTAGGCTCTGCAGTAGCTCACCTACTCATTTCCTATTTTGTCATTTACTTGTCACTCTTACAGTAAAAGCAAAAGGGTCAATATCTGAACAATCATTGAGACCTCAAGTTTCAGAATTTGGGAAGCAGATGTGAAGCCATGGGAATACAAAGTGGGAGAGAGAGAGAGAAGGAATCTGCTCTTAGCAAAAGCTTTTCCTTGGTATCCTGGAATCCAGAGAAGGGTCTATTTAGTGCTAGGCTAATTGGGTTTCAAATCAATGCCAGAATTTACATAAAAGAAAGAAAACAAAAAAACAAGAGCACATATATAAATGGTAAAATTGCACAGCCTGTCACGTATTTAAATAAGAGAACTTACTGGACTTGTTTTGGAGACATTGATTTACTCAGTTTTCACCAATTGCTTAAGACTCTTTGTTTGCAATTATGTTTACCACCATTCCTGCCCTGCCTCTACTATATTGTGAATCCTTAATTTGAGACTTTTGAATATGGATTCAAACTGTCTGGTTTCAAATAATCAATCACCCTTTACCAGCTGTATGAAACTGGACGAGTCATTTAATTCCTCCATTCCTCAGTATACTCACCTATGAAACGGGCATAATAATCATACTGCTACAATAATATTTACCTAATATGGCCTCATACATGTAATGTATTAAGCACATTGACCCTGTGAAAAGTACTTGATAAACATTAGAGATTATTACTATTGCCAAGACTTCTTCACACCAAAGTCTCTGTCTTTTACCCTATCACTTCACTTCTCTCTCCACCTTATGCACTGTGATGGCTAATTTTATACACCAGCTTGACAGGGATAAGGGCCAAATAGCTGGTAAAAAGTTATTCTGGGTTTGTCTGTGAGGGTGCTTCTGGAAGAAATTAGCATTTAAATTTGTAGAATGAATATAGGAGAGTGCCTTCACCAATGCAAGTGGGCATCATCCTACTTTTTGAGGGTCAGAAAAGGAGAAAAAGAGAGAAGAAGGGTTAATTCTCTGTCTTGCTTGAGCTATGACATTCATCTTTTCCCACCCTTGGACCTCAGCACTCCTGATTCTCTGGCCTTCATACTTGGATTGGCTTTCTGAGTTCTCAGGCCTCTGGGTTTGGTCTGGCACTGTACCACTGGCTCCAGCTCCCAGATAGCAGATCATAAAACTTTTCAACTTCCATAAGCACATGAGCTGATACCTCAAATTAAAACTTCTTTGATATATATTTCTCTATATACATTCTATTGGTTCTTTTTCTCTGGAAAATCCTAATACATACACACAAGGTTTCCAAGATATCTTTGACTTTCTCTACCCCATTGATTTCAATATGCAGTCTGACATTAGGAAAAAAATCCATATTGAAACGTGGTCATTGTGAATACAATCACTCATTATCAGAGTGCTTAAAGAATAAATTATTTTAGTTAATAAATTATTTGGTTAACTTAGATATAACATATATACTGTCTTTGACCAAATAATTAGGATTTAATTTAAAAAGACAACACTAATTTCTGAATCCTGATTTGAGGATTTAGAAGATACTTCAGGATTTTAAAGTATTTTAGAGAGAATAATAGAGAAAATCAATTCATGGCATTATATGAAAAAATTAGAGTTTTCTGAAATTTAAAATTTCCCGAAACTAAGATCATATGAATTTTTAATAAATTATTTCCCATATTACCTTCATTGTGTCTATTTTTCTAAATACAAATCCTTTTTATCCATTGGTGCATGTTAATACAGAGGTAAAACATCTGCCATCACCTTTTTATTTTATCCTGCTTATACATTTTTAAAATCCTACTAGTAATGCATGTGGTATGCTACCAATCTACATTGTCAAAATCCACAGGGACTGACAGCAATTATTTCTGAAGACCATCATTAACTTTCAAGAAACTCATCACAAACGTGTAGAAAAAGTGCCAAATAATGTGTTGTCCTCTTTAATAAAAAATGACCTCTATACACCCAAGGGTCTCAGTTCTTCAAATAATCTCTCTATGCTTGAGAGCTGGGCATTTTATCAAATTAACCAAGAAGTTGATTTATTCTATGTTTGAAGTGCCCTCAAATTTTATCTACAGCTTTGTTTTTATTCGCAAATGTTTGAAAGATAGTTGTTATTCCTTTTGTTCCTTAGAAAAAGACTAATACTTCACGGTTCCTGTGCATCTACAAGCAATTACTTTTACATGACACCTACATTTCTGAATGCCCCATCAAAAAATCACTATAATCTACTAACTAAAAAGGTCATAATTACTTATTTCAGAGAGTATAATTTCATAACATATTTAAAGTTTTCAAATAGATTGACTGGCTATTAGATTCAATATATAAAACCTTTTTTGTTCTTTTTTTAATTTTAATTTTTTATTTCAGCATAATAAGTGGGTACAAATGTTAAGGTTACATACATTGCTCTTGCCTTCCCTTCCCCCTCGAGTCAGAGCTTCAAGCGTGTCCATCCCCTCGACAATGCACATTGCACTTATAATGTATATATATAAACCCATCCCCTCCCCCCCCACTATAAAATCTTTCATACAACTAAAATTGATCCTGGTGGTACTGTGCTGGCTTTAGTACCTGCCACTACCTGTTTTAATCTTTGCCTCATACCAATAATGCATGAACTACTTCATGATGACTTAATGGACTTCAGTGGTTTTTGAGCTCTGACTTCATGTTGGTTTTATTACAGACAAGTATTTCCTTCATGCTATAATATCTTTATTTTAGTTTTCTGTTTTGTAGGTTTTCTTAAGTCATGCCTCTACGGGTATTCTAATCAACTTCAAAATTCTTAAAAGTTATTTCTTACAGTTAATAGCTCAGGGGTAAGTATACTCACTTCAGACCACTTATTTAAAGTGTAAAGTAGCCAGTAGCAACAGTTAGCTAAAGAATTAAATGAACAACCTCACACTGCCACTGAGTTCCGAAACCAGACCAGGGGGGAGCCAGGAGAGATCACAGAGTCAGAGACACAGACAGAGGTGGTAGCCACCCCCTCACATGAGCAGGCAAGGAGAGGAGTTATCATAACGTGCAGAGAATTTCTTAGTACCCAGTCTCCTGCCCTTGAAAATTCTCTTTCAGATGCGTTGGCATCCTGAAAATTTGTGGTCAGATTTTAACAAAGGAAAAGCTTCATTAATCCAGAAAAATCTCTATGTCAATAAGATGAATCATTCTGAACATCATGAAAAGCAAATTTAACAAAGTCCTGTTGGTATCTTAGTAATAGAAACAAAAGCATTTTTCCTTTCTGGGTGGGCAAAAAGATTCCTACCTATATGAGCAGACTAATTTTATCAGAAAAGTTAAAAGCCTAAAATTATTCTAATAAAAATCAACAAAAAGATATACTGATTTGGTATGTGAGTCTGTCTTTTTGCTACAGGTTATGTGGTGAGGGGTAAGAAGAGGTTGCCTAGGATACAGAATACACAATGCAAAGAAAAATAAAGAAACCTGCTGTGGAGCAATTGAGAACAGTAAAAAGGGACTGGGACAATGTCAGCATAACCACCCTAGCCAATCTGGCATAAAAGCCAGCAGTGAAATGTAGGATTGTTTTAGGGTTAGCAGACTTTGAGGTTATACTCCTGAGGGGAGGTTTCTTCATACTACCTTGTCCAAATGAGAGGATCAGGAGCATTCCCTAGAACAGGTAGAACGGAGTAGGGAGTGGAAGAACACAAAGAAAGGGGACAAGATCAGTGCTCTTGGAGAAGTCAGTGGGGCATATTGAATGGGATGAAAGAGATCGGACCCTTAACCCAGCCCAAGTGTACTTTGGATACTTATTTGTTATGAGAGTAAGAAGAGCTTCTCTGCATGTTGATTGGTTAAAAGTAAAATAGACTCTTTAGGTAATTAACTAGTCCTTCTTTCTCTTCAATCCTGAGGTCTTGGGAGAAACGTTACTCATACAATCATGTCAAAATGTCCTCAGATTCACCATGATGTTAACTAAAAAAAAAAAAAAATTATTAATTTGGTTTATACTTTGTAGAAAAGAAAGCTTTATTTCTCATAAAGGGTAGCAACCTGCTGGGCAGCCATTCCAACAGGCTGAGAAGTCATGCTCTGGCCAGAAGCCAGGCACACATGTTTCAAAGAAGAGACAAAAGGCAACAGGATTTTATACTGGGCGGTGTGGTCAAATATATATATATATATATATATATATATATATATATATATATATATTACATGCTTTAGGAGTCATGATTATTTATCAAGGGAAATCATATGAATATAATTGTGCTTTATCTCTCCCATCCCATTATGGCTGGGAACTCAGTTTTAAGGTGTTTCTGGGGTCTCCTTGGCTAAGAGTGGTCTATTCAGTTACCAGAGAGCTTAGGATTTTATTTTTAGTTTGCAGACCCTCTTTTTGGCCAAGGCATGCCAGAGGCAGTAGCGATGGCCAAACTATTTTGTTCTATCATTGACAGGATGCAGTGGCTATTTGCTCTAGATGCATCTAGACCCTCTGTGGGACCCTTATGACCCAGGAGAGGTTTAGAAACATAAAAGCTTACAGCCATTTACACATTTTGAGCCAAATGGGAATGGGGGTAGATAGGTACTAATTAATTCCTTAAAACCTTTTAAGCAATATAGTTGAAAACCAAAAGCCAAAAGCATGGTTATAAAATTAACATCTTATCTGCAGTCTAGGTTTTAGTTATAGACTTATAGCAATTAGTTATATAGACATAATCATTTTGTTAACACTCTTATATCCCTTAAACTGGCCCTTACAACCTCACATGCCTCCCTCTTCCAGAATAGTGCCTAGGCCTAGAGGGAGGAAGGTCTGTCTGTAGTAATGGGGCATTAACAACAGAAAACAAACCAAGCTCAGTGTGATTTTTAATGAAGAAGATTTATAGGCATCACTGAATCATCTCTATTCTTCAGGATATGTCTCTGGTTTCCCCAGAAGTAAAATGATAAATAACATTAATAATTTGATGATTAAAGAATAATAATTTGGATATCAAAATGGAAAATGGAAACTATTCCATTAGGGAGTCAAATAAAAATGTCATGAAGAAAATTATAACTTTTTTTGTAGTCAAACAGGATCCACTCCTTTCGCCTCTCACAAAAATCAACCCACAGTAGATAACAGACTTAAACCTAAGGTGTGAAACTATTAGAATTCTAGAAGAAAATGTTGGAAAAACTCTTATAAACATTGGTCTAGGCAAAGAATTTATGAAGAAGACCCCAAAGGCAATGACAGCAACAACAAAAATAAATAAATGGGACCTGATTACATTAAAAAGCTTCTGCACAGCCAAGGAAACTATCATGACAGCAAACAGATAACCTACAGAATGGGAGAAAATATTTGCATGCTACACATCCGATAACGGGCTGATAACTAGAATCTATATAGAACTCAGGAAAATCAGCAAGAAAAAATCAAACAACCCTATCAAAAAGTGAGCTAAGGACATGAACAGAAACTTCTCAAAAGAAGACAGAATAATGGCTTAGAAACATATGAAAAAATGCTCAACATCTCTAATCATCAGAGAAATGCAAATCAAAACCACAATGAGATATCACGTATTGCCAATGAGAATGCCTTTATCAAAAAGTCCCAAAACAAAAAATGTTGGCATGATGCAGAGAGATAGGAACACTCATACACTGCTGGTGATACTGCAAACTAGTACGACCTCTGCAGAAAGTAATATGAAGATGCTTCAAAGAGCTCCAAGTAGAACTACCATTTGATCCAGCAATCCCATTACTGGGCATCTAACCAAAGGAAAAAAAAAACATTCTATAAAAAAGACATCTGCACTCAAATGTTTATAGCAGCACCATTCACAGTTGCAAAGATGTGGAAACAACCCAAGTGCTCATCAATACATGAGTGGATTAATAAAATGTGGCATATGTATACCATGAAGTTCTACTCAGACACAAAAAGCAATGGTGATCTAGCACCTCTTGTATGATCCTGGATAGAGCTGGAGCACATTCTACTATGTGAAGTATACCAAGAATGGAAGAACAAGCACCACATATACTCACCATCAAATTTGTATTAACTGATCAACACTTAAGTGCACATACAGTCGTGTATCAGGTGTCGGGCAGGTGGCAGGGGAGAAGGGAATAGGTGTATTCACACCTAATGGGTGCAGTGTGCACTATCTGGGGGGATAGACACTCTTGAAGCTCTGACTTGGGTGGGGCAAAGGCAATATGTATAACCTAAACATTTATACCCTCACAATATGCTGAAATTTAAAAAATTAATAAAAAAAAGAAAACCAGAATTTAGTTCAAACTTTGGGCAAATAATAAAACAAGGCTATGGTGTAATAGTGGGCCTTTTTTTTTCTGAGACATAATTTTCTCATTTTTATTAAAGACAAACCATAGTAGGGCCAACTTATTTGTAAAATAAATTTTAGTCTTACTACATTTGATTTGATTATTTGCATAAAACACTGTAAGAATTGTCATTGGCCATAAGCATTCTTTTAAAAAACTGGCTTTGATGGAACCTCTTTTTTTTTAAAGGAATTTCAGGTTACTTAAAGGTCTCTTGAGCCAAGCCAAGGATTTAACTTCCTGTAGATACCTGTATGAATTGGGAAATTCCTCCTTTTCTAGGTCCCAAAGTAAATTGAGATTTCTGGACCTATTAGAAAGTGATATTCTTTACTTACCGCAGATCAGGAAATGTTACAAATGAGGTATCGGGTCAGTGTGTTTTTTCCCAGAGGGCTTGTTTGGCCTTGTAAAGTCAATCTCATTCCTCAGACAGTCTGGGCATATTTTAAAATATGGCATTACAATCTAAGCCTTGGTAAAATAACCAGTATCTCTAATTTTGTCTTATTATAAAAGAAAAACAAATTCTTATTGAACTTATGCAAAGAACTATATTGCCCTAAAATAAGAATACTTATGAATAGTTTCTAAATTCTGGAGAAATCAAGTAGAAAGAAAAATAAATGTTTTAAATTATTTACAAAATACACTTTACCAATATGTCGTAAGCTATAAATAGTCCAAAAGAAGGAAAAAAGGAAAAAAGTTTCCTTGACTTCTGGAAAACAAAATATAAAAGAATTAGGAATGTTTTAAACAAATGCTCAAAAAAAAAAATTAATTTAGTCCCATGTAATTAATTCTTGTTTTGTTTCAGGTTAGATTAGTGATCCTTACAAAAACATCAGCTTTTTTATTAAAGTAAGCCAGTCTCTTTAGAGACTGGAGGGAATCTAGTTAAGGTAGCTAGATGTTAACTCAAAGGATCTTCATTTAAAATGTAAGTGGGTTTCAGATAGAAAAATAAATGTTAATATTTGGAACAGTTTACCTTGGAGTTTGTATGGCACAAGGTGTACTTGTAGGCCCTTGGGATAGAAAGGTGGTGAGCTGTTTCATTGACTCCAAGTAAGAACAGTGAAAGAACAGTTTAAAAATATTATTTGGAGACTTGTAGCCAGAAGAGATTTCAGGATTCAGTCTAAACCATATGATCTCTAAAGTTAATAGAAATCCCCTTTTTGAGAAGAATTAAAGTAAAATAATAATTGTTTGTGGGTGACAAAAAGTCTCAGAATAGCTATGGTTAAAAAAGACAATTGACAAAGAAAATTTGGTTATTTTTGTGGCATATAACAATTTAACATAATAAACATAATTATTATCGATAACATATATTAAGGCATATCAGAATTTTAGGAATCTCAAACAATTTTGGAACATATTTCATAACATGTTTATATAAATATAACCTAAAGAAAGTTAAACACCGTTTCATATTTGACAATGTTTCATGGATACGTTTAACGTACCAAATAAGTCCAACATGTTTCTCTCAGATTTTCTGTGGCCCTAATATTTAGAAAGCTAGTTTGAGGTCAAAAGGATAATTTAAAAATTTTGATTTTGAATAGTTTGTCAAATATCAAAGGTTTAAAACACAATTTAAAAGATTTTAAAAAGCAAAAATTGTATTTTTTTCTGAAAAACCTGTATCTATTTTTTAATATTTTGTATATAGAAACTTTTGTCTTATATCTAGTAGCTTTAATTATGTATAATAATTATAATGTTAACTCTTCATAACTCTTATTTTTGATGAAAAATCTAGGACATTAAAGAAACTTTGAGCTGTTATCAGTTCGCAGTGCTTATTAGCATATCTAAGTATCTTTAGTTTTTTTATATTATACAAAAATACGATGTCAAAGTATAAAAACTCAAATTCTTAGAGCCTAATAAGGTGTTAGAGCCGGTTTCCCTCAGCCCCAGGAACAGAGCAGAGTCACCGAGGCTGCAAATAACAAAGGAGTTTATTGGCTAGCTCCAGATAGGGTCCAAGTCCAATGCAGTAGCCTCCCTCCAGACCAGGACCCTGCCCTGGGGTAAAGGTTGAGCTTTTACACTTTTCTGTGGGTTACATAAGCAGGACACACCATCCCTCCTCCCCCACTTAGTTCATTTGCTCCTTAAAAGTGGCTGATCACATTGGCTCCTAGTTGGCTCTGAGGTCCTGTTGGCTCCTGATTGGTCGGTTCCGAGCCCCGGGACTCTCCAGTTGTAATCAGCGTCTTTTCGGGGAAGGGGAGGACCCTCATCCGGGAAAGCGAAACTTAGGCCTACTCCAGGAGGCTCAGCCTGTCATGGAGTCACTCCTACTCCCATCCTGTTCTACAGAATGACACTGGTTAACTAGGAAACCAGCAGGTTCCAGGCCCATGTCCCTGCCCAGCAGTCCTTTTGCACTCATGCTGACCAGGTCAAAGGAGGGTGCAGAAGGCTCCCAGGAAAAAGACGGACCTCGCCCCTCCTTATCCTATCAAGGACCAGAGAGCCAAGCAAGCACGTTTGCCAAAACCAAGGGCGGAATGTGCAGCTGTGGGGTCTGTGAAAGTACATGAGGGCGGAGATCATTGGGTGAGCCATGACTCAGTGCTTCTGGAGGCCAAAAGGGCTGCTGATTAGAAACCCTGGTGTTGCCTCCCTTTCTGTTTATCTGGCAGGCATTCCTGTTCTACAAAGGTTCATTGCTTAAGAGGATGCCAATACACTGAGACAGCAGGGGTTACAGCAGAGAAAGAGTTTTATCTTTCCAGGAAGCAGGCAAGGAGATGAGAGTAATTTCTCAAATCTATCTCCCCCCAAAATGGGGAGAAAGGGTTTTTAAAGATAGTTTGGTAGGCAAAAGTCTAGGCAATTGGGTCTGCTAATAGGCTGGGTTCAGGATGGAACCATAGGAGTGTAGAAATTGTCTTCTTTGCAGAGTCCGTTCTTGGCTGGGGATCAAAATACCAGTTGGGTCAGTTGCTTGGTATGAGCCACTGGTCTGGGTGAGTCAGCCAGTCCATCAGAAGGCAGGTTCTGGAAGACATCTCAAAATACTAGCCTTAGGTTTCACAAGGGTGATGTTATCTATGAGAGCAATGAAGAAAGTAAGAACTTTATGATCATCAGCTGTATGACTCCTGAGTAGTAAGCAATTAAAGGAAAGCAAGCTAGGGAACAATGGCTGGTTATGTATATATGTTTCCCTACCACAGTTCCCAGGTTGTGGCCCTTTATTAATTTTATAAAGGGCAGTTTCAAAATGTATATCCAACAATGAATGTTTCAATATTATAACTTACTTATAAAAATCTTAGACATTTTGTGATCATCATCAACTCAACATAATATGACTTTAAGATTTTAAATTACTGAAAAGAAGTTTGAAATTATATATCACAGATAATCTCCAAAGTCTTCTTCAGTCACCTTTAGATTTTTTTTTTTTTTAGAGTTATCTTTTGCTTTATTTCAGCATATTACAGGGGTACAAATGTTTAGGTTACATATATTGCCTTTGCCCTGCCTGAGTCAGAGCTTCAAGCATGTCCATGCCCCAGAGGGTGCACCCATTAAAGGTGTGAATATACCCATGCCCTCCTTCCCCCCAACCTGCTGACACCCAATGAATGTTAAGTAGCCATGTGATGCCCACATGGTTAAGAAGGGCAGAGCCTGTGAAGACAAGAAATCAAAGGTTGTTTATGGCCTGAAAAGCTGGAAAACAGGTTTTGGGAGAAAGGGAGAGAGGGAAAGGAAGTCTTGATTAGTTAGCAAGATATAGTATTGTTATGCAGTTGAAGCCCTAGAGTAACAGCCCTCAGAGAGAGGTTGATGGCAAATGTTTCTTTTCAGTCCTTTAAAGGTGGAGACTCAAGTTTTTTTCTCTTTAAAAGACAAGTTTGCAGCAATCATTTTAAAATACGTTAAAAAATTATAACTTGGAATAAAACATTTCTAATCTCTTTATTTTGAAGCTAAAAGTTTTACATATTAAAAGTCAAACTGATAGTTTTGGAGAAATTTGGGTTAGAGGTTGTTAAAGATAGACAAAAGAATGAGAGAGAAAAAAATTGGGATAACAAGGGGGAAAAAGCCAAATTTAACATATTGTCCCATGCCTTCTTTAGTCAATTTTTTTTAGTTCTGTGAATAATTCAGTTTAGTTAGGCAACTGTGTCTCCTTCTAGGAGATGGCATCATAGAGGAGTTTTTAAACAGAAGAAAAAACCAAAGATCAACATTTGGAACAATTTTTTAAGAAACTAATTGGGGGGAAAAACAATTGTTTAGAAGCAGAGATGGAAGGAGAGGTAAGAAAGAAGGAAAGAGTACATTCTAAATATTTTGCATGCACCATTTTTTTGGACTCTCTTTTAACTTTAAATCATTAAAGGAGGCTATGAGAGACTTTTGACACTATTTTGAAAACTTAAAACACCAATGGTAGCATTATCTCCATTGTTTTGGAAGGTTTGATAGCCTCTTTGTTTTAAGTGAGTGCACAGATAAACTAGGGGTCTACTAACATTTTATTGTGGCCAGTAAAGTTTTAATCATTTTAGATTAGATTTCAAACATTTACAAGAATTTTTTTTATAGTTTTTAAGCATGTTAGCTACTGGTGTCTCTGATGTCAGTGGATCAGAAACCATCTCCTTAGTACTAAGGTTTTTGTAACTGCACTTACCTACAAGAGGGCATTCATTCTAAGTGCTGAAAAACAAGTGTCCTCACTTTATGGACCAGCCGAGTTTCAGTAGGTGCCCCCCAAACCCAGGACCTACAAAAACATTCCCTCCAGGGTCCGGAATGAAGGGAACCAGGGAAACTGGGTTGCCCCCCTCTGCCCAGCTCCCAAAACCTAGGGCTAATAAGACATTCCCTCCGGTGTCACAAATGGAGAGAACTGGAAATGGGGAGAAATGAAGGGTAGGAGTGGAAAGACATGAAGTCCCAGAGATCTTCATCCTAAAAGTGGGAGCTCTTTGCTCCAGGGGAGCTAGCCCAAGTTCCTCCCAGTGAGATCAGGAAACGACTGAGTTACTAATGGGTTTGTGCAGATGCCGGGGTGATTGACGTCCTATCATGCTGGGGAAACCTAGAGGTCTCTCTGGGTCCCTTAGTGGTCGCCATTTGTTAACAAAAAAATGAATTAATTGGGTTTATACTTTGGAAAAAGGGGAACTTTAAAAAGGGTAGCAACCTGCTGGGCAGCCATTGCAACAGGTTGGGAAGCAGAGTCCCAGAAGCCAGGCACACGTGCTTCAAAGAAGAAACAAAAACAATAGGATTTTATACTAAGCAGGGTGGTCAAATATACGTAATTAACAAGCTGTAGGAGGAGTCATGAATATTTACGAAGGGAAATAATACACATGTAATTGTCCTTTATCTTTCCCATCCCATCATGTCTGAGAACTCAGTTTTAAGGTATTTTGGGGGCCCCTTGGCTGAGAGGGATCCATTCAGTTAGCAGAGGGCATCAGAGCTTATTTTTAGTTCACTAATGACAAACTAAATCAGTGTAAAGTTTAGAATACTGAGCTTTCTTTGCACACTCCCTTGTGTCCTGGTTTCCCTGATCCCTCAGCTCTCATTCCGATTTTCTGACCTAGTCCTCCTATCTTTCCCCTTACTCAGAATCATATGCTAACACAAATGCCCATATATCTGAGTTGACTGGGGGGTTTTGTGCATTTTATGGTGCAGGTTGGGATGTTGAAATGGCTGTAAGGTCCAAATGGCCTCAGTCGCACAGATGGAAATGGGTGCTGGCCACCTGCTGGGAACTCAGTTGGAACTGTCAGCCAGAGCTCTCAGTTCTCTCCCATGGGGACCTATCCATAGAGCTACTAGGGATTCCTCACAGTATGGCAGCCGGATTCCCAAAAGAAACATCCAAAAGGACAAAATAGGAAGACTTCAGTCCTTTTAAGGCCTCTAGAATGCCACTTCCACCGCATTCTATTAATTAGAGCAGTGACAGAGACAGCCTAGTATTACAGGGAGAAGAATTAAGCTCTACACTTGTGAGGAGGGGTGGCATGCATGTACAGGGACAGAAAGAATTGATGGTAGCCATCATTCCAGACCACCACACGGGCTTACTTTCATTCCACTTCTGAATAGGCTAAGAAGTAACAAAAAGAAGTTTTAGAAATGCTCCTTACTATGATAGTTTTGTAAATTCCAAATCAACACAACAAACCTACTCTGTGCAAACTTTTTTTTGTATGTGTATTAAGTAGTCTTTTCATTTAGTTCTTGAAACTAAAAAGCATTGTGCTTTCTCTCTCTCTCTCTCTCTCTCTCTCTCTCTCTCTCTCTCTCTCTCTCTCTCTCTCTTTTTGGGGGGTCTTGTATTACTTTTGAGGGAAATAAAATGTTATTAAATAAAATATTAGTTACTATTCTTATTCTTAATGTTACTATGCCCACCAACAATATGTTGAGCAGAAATAATTTTCAGGGATTTATGCTGATAATAAATGAACTTAGACCCAAAAATGAATCTTTAAGGGCAACAGAAGTTGCCTGAAAAGCTGACTCTAAAAGAGAAATATTTACATATTACTGTAGCCACTAAATGATTATCAAAAATAGCAGCTTAATATTTAACATTTTAGTCACACTTTGAATGAAATGTCTCTTTGAGTTAACATAATGCAGTGAAAAAGACAAGAAAAAAGAACTACTATGTAAAAGGCTAGCAGAAAAAAAGTGAGGCCAAAATCGGTAAAATATGGCATTTCAGAGAGAATCTTAGTGTCAAAAAATAATTGAAGAATGTTTATTCATTAGCAAATCACTGTTTTATTTACCCAAAATGAAATATGGATATTACATATGTCAACTCCCAAATCTGTTGAGTTAAATATGTCCAAAAATCTACTTAAGAAATTAAAAAGATGGTGAACTATTTGTCTTATTTATTAGTATTACAGTCTGACATGGCACATCTCCAACGAGAAGAAAACTAAAAACCCACTTACAAAGGTGCCAGACTGAGAAACATATGGCACTTTCCAATAACTACCGCCTGATTGTTTGTAGGTGGAGAAAATCTATTTGAGGGCTTCCTTATAGCTTGATGAGAAACAAAAAAACCTGTATGTTTACTTTTAGGAGTTTTCAGTAAGAAGAAATTTTAGATTTATTTACAGCATAGAGGAAAAGGTATTACTTTTATTCACGAAATGTTGGGATTTTATGGAGACTGGAGGGAATTCTTTTAATACATTCCTTTAGAAAGGGTTGGCAGCTCAGAAAAAAAACTTTGTGGGGTTTTTAAATATTTAATATCCCACTGCTGCTTTACAGCTTGAGGAAAACTTGCGGTGCTTTATTGGCAAATATTTCAGAGCTTATATCAACTTGTATGGAATTTTTTAAAAAGTTTAATATTCTTAAACTGTAAAGCTAGATTAAAAAAATAACTAGCTTAGGACAGTGAGGTAATTCTTTCTTTGCAAAATTTAAAAATTAAATATTAAAATTTTAACATCTTAGATTTTCAAAACTAAAAATGTTCTTGTTATTGGGGATTTTATTTATTATTTTTTAATTAATTTTTATTAATTGCCCATAGTACATGAATTATTTGAATTAAAGAGTTTGGGTGAGTGAAATAATTATGTGGCCTCTGTTTTAACAGTGAATAATTTTGTAGATAGACATAGCTATTAGGCAAAAG
Organism: Mirza zaza; assembly: GCA_008750895.1. Classification (NCBI taxonomy): domain Eukaryota; kingdom Metazoa; phylum Chordata; class Mammalia; order Primates; family Cheirogaleidae; genus Mirza; species Mirza zaza. The sequence goes on from VSMD01080305.1 coordinate 19,513, forward strand.
ATAAAGTGATGGGCCTATAGGGGGATTCAGCATTAATATAAGGATGGAGACAGCTAATTATAATGGGGTGATTGTAGAAATGTTAAAAAAAAAAAAATAAAACTGCTGGAAACTCTCTTAATGGCCTTACCACATATTTTGAAACATATATTTATTAACCTTATTAAATTAGGTCACTAATAATGTGTATTTCCTAAAAGACAAAGCCTATTCTTTATTTAGTTTTGATTCTATATACACATACTACATATAAAATTATTTCTAATGTAAATCCCATCTACTGTCAGAAAAATTTTGTCCAAACAACTGATGATAAAAGGTACAATATAAAGACATTTCTAAGTTAATGCAAATTTTTAATATTAAACATTTAGTTTCATAAATTCAATAATGGCAGTGGTTACAAACAATTTGGACTTACATCCTTCTTCTTCTACTACTTAACAGCTGTGCCTGTTAGGCTTTTGCAAATTTAATTCAACTCACCATGGCTCAAATTTCTCATCTTTAATATAGACTTATACTATATTTTATCTAGAATGCCTTTGATTATAAGACGCACCACCATTTTATGTACCACTACAGAAGAAAAATCACCAAAAGCAGAGAATTAAAAAGCAAACTCTGTGTAAAGTAGTTATACCAAAGTGCTATGACCTCAATGTGAAGAAAATGAGAAAAAGATCTGACCCACGGAAAAGGGTATCAGAAAACGTATGTGCCTCTACTTTGGCACAGAGTGGAGAGGGGGAAAATATATGTCCCTTGACAATATGAACAATAGCCAGTAGCCATGCAGTTAGGCAGGCTAAATTTACAATATCAGTGTGGTCTACAAAACCTCAAAAGAGAATTGAGGTTGATCATGCTCCAGATGACTTGCAGAAAATAACACGAATTGTCTCTGGATGAATTTGATGAAAATACACGCTGAAGCTGCTCTAAGACAGCATTGACTATAAGACCAATTTCAAAGATGTTACAATGGGAGGGAAAAAAAGGTATGGGGTGGATTAATTGCAAACATGGCCCCAATTTTTCCATTTGCTGAATCCACATACTTTGCAACATGATTTGCAGTTCCTCCCATCAAAAATCGTACTTTTCGAATACTTGAATCTCTGTTTGCCTCATGACTTGTTTGGTACAATACAATGTGACAGACTTGCTGATGTGCCCACTCCCAAACTAGGCTTAAGAGGCCTTTCACTTTCCACTTGGTGTCTTATAACTCTGCCACCTCGAGGAAGATAAACCCCAGCTAGCCTGCTGGAAAAATGACAAACCATGTAGCATAGAGCCAATTTGTCCTAATCAGAGTCTTTGCTAGATCACCTAGCCCTCAACCTATGAGCCAGCTGACTGCAAATGAATAATATGATCAAGGTCATCTATGATCTCCTGAGTGTACCCAGATGTATCCTCATGAGCAAGAGTAGATGTTTATTATTTCAGGCTACTAAACTTGGGGGAGGCTGGGCGCAGTGGCTCACACCTGTAACCCTAGCACTCTGGGAGGCCAAGGTAGGAAGATTGCTTGAGGTAAGGAGTTTGAAACCAGTCTGAACAGGAGCAACACCCCCCTCCCGCATCTCTACTAAAAATAGAAAGAAATTAGACAGACAACTAAAAGTATAGAAAAAATAGCTGGACATGGTGGTGCATGACTGTAGTTCCAGCTACTTGGGAGGCTGAGGCAGTAGGACTGCTTGAGACCAGAAGTTTGAGGTTGCTGTGAGCTAGGTTGATGCCACAGCACTCTAGTCTGAGCAACAGAGCGAGACACTGTCTCAAAAAAAAAAAAAAAAAAAAAAAAGGCGGGGCACAGTGGCTGAGGCCTGTAATCCTAGCACTCTGGGAGGCCAAGGCAGGTGGATTGCTTGAGGTCAGGAGTTCAAAACCAGCCTGAGCAAGAGCAAGACCCCATCTCTTCTATAAATAGAAAGAAATTCATTGGCCAATTAATATATATAGAAAAAATTAGCCGGGCATGGTGGCAAATGCCTGTAGTCCCAGCTACTCGGGATGCTGAGGAAGCAGGATTGCTTGAGCCCAGGAGTTTGAAGTTGCTGTGAGCTAGGCTGATGCCATGGCACTCACTCTAGCCTGGGCAACAAAGTGAGACTCTATCCCAAAACAAACAAACAAACAAAAAAACCCCAGAAGTATTAAACCTGAGAGAGTTTCGTTATATAATAATAGTTAACTGGAACAAGATACATCTTAAAATCAATGAAATACAGTAGTAGTATCCATTTTATGGGGCTCTGGTAAGGAATTTATTTAATACTCATAAGACACTTAAAATAGTGCTTCACACATGGTAAGTCTACAGAAATGCCATCTAAATTATTTACCGAGGTTCTACCATATTCAACAGAGACTCTTTTGTTTCCAATTTTCTTCATACAAAAAATGGGAGTTCTGATTGGTGGAATGATTCATAATCATTCCACAAATGATTACACTCATTCCATTTGCAGATCAAATGCAAGTGGAAATATTTTATAACTATAAGATACTAAATGAAATGTGATTACAACTATAATTACATATAAATAGCTAAAATATAATAATTTATATGTCCGAAGAAGTATAAGCATATGTTAAGCAAATACAAAAAAAAAAAAAGCAAATGATGAATTCTGTCTGGGAGATCCAGGAGGGATGCCTTTATTGAGAAGATGGCATTTGAACTGTACACTGAAGAAGAGGAAGGATTTAGTAAGATAAAGGGTTATTGTAAAACAGAAAGGGGAAGGCATTCTGGTTAAAAGGACTATATGTACAATAGTCCGATGATGTGAAAGTGTCTGTCATATGCCAATCTCGCCTGCCTGATGTGACTAGGAGATAAAATATAAGGAGAAAAGTAGCCAGATGTGAAGCCAGGAAGATAGGGTGATATATCCATCCAGTTAGGCAAGAAAAGCTTTCTCCTTTAAGCAATAGATGATGCCACCAGAGGTTTCTAGGAAGGCCAGTGATATGACAAAATCTCTACTTTAGAAATATTATTCCAGTCAAAATAGAAAGGAAAGATTGGAGGGAGGGAAGAAAACACAATTATCTATATAAAATAGTAATAATCAGTGCCTGTGGAAATCAAAGAACTAGAGGCAAAACAGCTAAAATTCTAAAGTGCCCTATGATGCAGCAAGACCTGGGCTAATTGATCTCGCATGTATTATCGCATGTAATTCTTCTAAATGCTTTATGCAGTTTGGATAGCACAGTGTCCATGATAACACAGCTGGGACAAAAACTCAGGTCTTCCTGCTTCTGAAGCCTAAAACTTTTTATCCTTTTGTGTCTTGCTTACCAATTTACAAAGCAATGAAAACAAAAAACAAATATACCAAAAGCCTAAAGTAATGTATTTTTTGTAGTTGTGCATTCAGTCTACTTCTGGATACCAAATGGAAAACCTATGAAGCATATATAACTCGAATTAATTCATCAGATTATCATAGAAATGATTCTTTAACAAATGGATCATGGTCAGATAAAGCTTTATTGAGAAAGTTTAAAAAAAAATCACTAGTCAGTTGGTGTGCAATATTGAGGGTTCCCAAGTAGCTTGAAAATTTTATAAGTGTGCTAAGGCCAGAGGAAAGTTAGTTCTGTAAAGAAAATGTCAGTCCAGATGATAGGGTAGATACCTATCATCTACCCTATAGGATAGGGTATAGGATAATTCTTGACAGACTATAGGATAATTCTTGAAGAATGTTTGGCCCTAAGAAGAGAAAGAACATGAAAGCAATCCTCAAAATATATGAAGAACTGTCACCAATTCAACCGGCTGGAGAAGTAGTGAGGTGCTACAGAATTTGGAACTAGAAATAATGAGTAGAAATAAGAGGCAGACAGCCTTTGACTTAGTAAAAGAAAACATTTTCTATTATCTAGAACTATCCAACTATGAAATGAGTTTATTCATGGGGTTCTGATCCCTAACTCTGGAAATATTCAACCACTGTCCATTCAAAAAAATGTTAATTGAGAAGCTAAAATGTGCCAAGCTCCAAGCTAGGCATTCAGGAACAACTGTGAGCTAGATGGTTTGTCAGAAATGGTTATGGAAAGGAATTCTGCATTGTTTACTTAATAGGCCTTTATGTAGTGCTTACTATATTCTAGGCAATGTTTGAAATTCTTGAATATTAATTTACTTAATACCCATAACAACCTTACAAATGGGAGAACTGAGGCAGAAAGAGGTAACTGGCCCAAGAGTACACAGGTAGTAAGAGTCAGCACTGGGGTTCAAATCCAGGTGGTCCAGGTGCAAGACCTGTGCTCTGGGCCACCAGGACTGCTGCCTTCACCTGCCCCGCCGGGTGGAGCTGGGCTACTTGACTCATCAGGTGCTTCTACAGCCTACTCCCTAAGACTCTAAGGGTATTCATAAACTGCTAAAAGACACCGAAGCCAAATTTTGACAAACTCTACATGTTCCCAGTGACTAGTTTTGATTATGTTTTGCTGTTGTTTTCTTATGTCTTTCAAATGTGACCACATATACACAGAAAATGCCTGTATATCATTGTTCTGGAACGTTTTTCTGTTTTACTTACCACTCAGATATAATGAAGCCTGGATGTCTATGGGAGAGAAAGTTTAGAAATTGATTTTGTTACAGAAAAATATATTTTAAACAATCTAAATAAACTTAAGAGTTACTTCTTTTGGGTTTGAGATGGGGAGAATAAGAATAGGGGTAAAAAAATACTTTTACTTTTTAGAATTCTGTACTATTTGCTTTTTTTTATAAGCATATTTTATTTTCTTAATTAAACCATTGCAGTAGATTTGCATTGAGTAAAAGTTTATTATAAAACAATGAAAAGAATGTCTCTCATCTTCTGCTCATGTAGAAATGAAAACAGAAATTTGGAAATGTGGACAAAATTTATGAGATTGTCTCCAATTTGCATAATTAGAGAATATAGGACTGGCAGCCTGAAAAATCTTACCCATCATCTAACCAACTTATTTTACATGAGGAAACTGAAACCAAAGAAGTTCATGAAACTTGGATAGAGTCAGAAAGTAAACCGATTAAATTAAAATGCACAGAAAAGCCATTACAATTCTACAGCACTATAAAAATGCAAGCTTTGATGTGATTGATGACAGAGCCAGGGCTACAACTAGACTCTTCTTATTGATAGATCAGTGCTCCTGTTACCTTCTCACAAAATGGGTTTGGAGTTTGCTATGATTTGAACGTAAGCACCCCTCCAAAATTCATATGTCATATCTTAAACCCCAAAGTGATAATATTAAGAGGTTGAGCCTTTTTGGAAGGTGACTAGGCCACGAGGATAGAGCCCTCATAAATGGGATTAATGCCCTTGCAATAGGACTTGAGAACACAGAATTGGTTCCTTTTGCCTTTTCACCTCTCTCACTATGTGAGGACACAGCAACAAGGAGTCATCTTCAAGCAGAGAGCAAGCCCTCACCTCACCAGATACCAACTCTGCTAGAGCCTCAATCTCAGACTTCTCAGCTTTTATTGTCAGAAATAAATTTCTGTTGTTGATAAATTACCCAGTCTATGGTATTTTGTTGCAACAGCTCAAATGACTATGGCTTGCCATTGTGACTCACTTGAGTATTAGAGTAAGGGGGCATAGAACCCTGGGCAAATAACTTACTTAATCTTTCTGAATCTTAATTGCCACATTTGTAAAATGGAGATAATAATGGTACCTATGTCATACTGTTGTTCAGAAGATTAAATAAGAAAAATCACACAAAGTGCATACCCTGGAATAGAGTTAGCACACAATAAACATTATTTCTACTTTTTATTACTTTTATTATCATTAGTTACCAAATTACTTAACATTAGCTGCAGCTAGCTTACCACAGCAAAATTATTTTCCCCTTTCATCAAAGTAATTCTATTTTTTAAGTATCCTGGTGACCTTCAGATGGAGTTGAGAACACTGTAGACTTTGAAATGAGACAGATCTGAGCACAAATGCCAGCACTGCCAATTACTGAGGGATTTTGAGCAAATTACTTCAGTTTCTAAGGTTCACTTATCTCAATGAAAAATAGTGATACTTGCCTTGTAGAGTAGTTGTGAGGTTTAAGGGAGAATGCATAGAAAAACATTAGTCTACTCCTGGCACTTACTACAACTTTCAGTAAATGACAGCAATCGGAATTATTTATTAAACGCTTTGTTATTATATGTTCTGAAAATTTTGTGTCCCATGGATACTGCATAATGTAGAGAAAGAACCCAGATGTCAGCAAGATTACTGCCCCTGAGAAATAGGTTTGCTTAATTTTATTTCCCTGTATGTGCTTTTCTGTTCAACTATTTGTCTATATCCACCTGTGTTCAGAAACACAGGAGGGTAAAAGAAAGTAAAGGGATCGATAAAAAGATTCAATACTCTTCTCCTGGGAAAGAAGGTGTAGATCTATCCAGGAAATCCCTTTTGTTCATTGGTCAATCCCAATCCATGTGTTATAGTCCAGAGAAAGAAACAGGACAAAGTCAGGTATTTTATGCACTATTTTGTGTAAGACACAAGAATGAAAACGTTAGATTTTGACCTTAAGGAGAGTTTCTGGGTAAACTCAGCATAGTTCAAAGGAATCATTAACAGGGTGAGGGACTGCGGGACATAGTGGAAATCCAGCTATGCAGCCAAAGGGGCATGTGAATGCATGCTGAAAGGATGGGGAAAGAATCTGTGAAGAGCTAAGGTGGTGATGACTAACGAGATATAGTTTTTGATGTCTTCCTAATGTGTATGCTAAAGGGTACCAGTAATTATTTAAAGAGTATGTAGAAAAAGATAAAATGCATGGAATAGAAAAAAAAGAGTAAGAGAAGAATTTCAATTCATTTGATGCTACATTTGACTTAGAGCAGCGGTTCTCAAAGTTTGGTCTCCAGATGGGCAGTATGTGGGAACTTAATAAAAATGCAAATTCTCAGCCCACTCCAGAATATTGATTCAGAAACTCTGGGGTTCAGGGTCAGGGTAGGAGTGGCTACAGCAATCTGTGTTTGATACCATTGTATGTAAATTTTGAAAACCACTGAATTAAAGTTTTTTCATCATCTTTTTAAATTTTTATTATAATTTACAATATAAGAATTTACTTCTTATATTCCTACTGAACCAAAATTATAAGGAAAGGGATAGGGGGCAAAAAAAGGCTGAAAGATTGGAAGACACCTATTTAAATAATTTGCAAATTTGATGTTAACTAATTTATAGTAAAAGTGAAGTTTTATTTTTAATCACAGCCACTTTTATGCCATGCATGAAATTCACAGAAGAATAGGCATGTTAAGTCCAATGGAATAAATAATAAGATTAGAACAATACAGAGCAGTATTTGTTAAGTGGAGAGGAAATGGCACTTGATGGGTTGCACAATGAACTGGGAATGAGATGTCCCAGATAAAACCTTCCGTTTCACCACTAGCTCCTGCCAGATAATTTCCACCCACATCACTGAAGGACATTATTTACCAAAGGCCAGTTAATCACATGCAAACAGGACAATGTGGTATAAAGACTGTTGAAGTTTTGTCACAGCTCTAATTACTGCAGAAGACTAATATTATGAGAAATATTCCGTAGAGGAAATAAATTTAAAAAATAAACAAAAGACTGGGAATATATATATGGGAAGAAAAGATACTACTAGAAGACCTTTAGAGTGAATTTTTCTGCACATCTTGCCTCACTTATTAACTACCTGAAAAATCTTGCATTGTTCCTTTTAGTGATATGAAGTGTGTCTTTATTCACCTTAACTAGTAGCATGTGCTTCAGATGTTTCAGTGCTAAGATCTACAGTTGAGCCTTGACCAATACAAGTTTGAACTGCACAGGTCCAGTTATATGAGAGTTTTTTTCAATCAAATGTGGATTAAAAAAATACAGTATTCAAAAGTGTGGAACCCAAGCATATGCCGATCCCATAGGGCCGACTGTGAGACTTGAGTATACCCAGATTTGGGTGTATGCAGGCTGTCCTATAAACAATCCCCTGCATGTACTAAAGAACATTTGTACTTAAAACTTACCTGATTCAAAATCAGTATTTTTAACTTATTTCATGCATGAGTGAAGCTCCCATTTCATATTGTTACTGAAGCTCTTGGTAAGATGCTAACAGGAAATGCAAACATGGGCACCAAAAATTTCAAATCATTACTGCATTTACTGTGTATTCCATAAAGTTCCACAGGATCATCAGATTCAAGGCGATCCGAAAACATAAAGTAATACTATTGCATTCTGATATTATAAGATATATTGCCTCTCATTCACTTTACTTCGGTACTTTAAAAGATTAGTCTATAAAATTTTCATGGCAGCTTCAGGCATTAAAGTGTAAGTAATGGAATGAAATGGCTTGAAATGAAAAAAAGTTGTTGAGATTATGCCAACGGCACATCTAAAATTTAGAGCAAAGAACTAAGTATCAAGAAGGGAAATGTTGGGGAAAATACTTTTGAAAAGTTGCTGTAACCATCTCTAGGTATATGGTTGTGATGTTCTATTATACGTGGGGCAATCCCGGCATGCAAGTCTATGTGCAGCCAGAAGAGGGTTTGGGATTTTTCTCAGGGTAAGAATAAGGAATCTTTGCAGGATTCTCCCTGTTTATGGCTGTTAGCTTCTTGGTCAATATCAGGGATTATTTGGTGCAGGAGTTGCCACTTTCTCTAGGGTAATCTGGAGCAAAGAGTGGACAGGTAGAAAGCTTGTAGCTGAGAAAACTAAGCAGTCAGTGTTGGGGCTGAGGCATAATTGGTGTTGGGAGGGAGAGGAATAAAAAGACTGGTGGGGGAGGAGTCTGGAGACTAAAAAGAAAACAGAGAGAAACCATCTGGCCACCAACAGCGCTAGAAGAGAAAAGTTTCTGTTGCTTTGCTGGTAAACTCACTGACCCCCTATCTGAGTGGTAACCACAGGAACCACAGCATCAAACAAGCATGGTTTATTTGATAGGAAGTGGAATCAGCAAACACCAGAGCCGCTGAGGTCTGTGTAGTGTCCAGATCCCATCCAAAGCCCCTGTTTGTTGCATTTGTGTTCACTCTAGGGCACAGAGTCCACATTTTGAAAGAGAATAGGTGAGAGCCAAGTGAAAGGTTGTGATACATTAGCATTGAAATTCTTCCAGACTTTTATTTTTCTCAAACATGGTTTTCTTTGATGACAGGAAGAAACTCTAATACAGAGTTTTTCAGAGAAAAGGCTTTGAAAGCTCAGATTTTCAGTCTTTGTTTTAAAAACTCACTCCAGCTGCATAGAGCAAGAAGGACAAAATACATATGACTTTAGTGCTAAATCTGCCATCTATTATAAATTTACTTTGCTAAGTGAATTAACCTCTTTGGCTTTAAAGGTAGAAACAATAATATGGAGCTTAGAGTCTTAAAAATCTCTGGTAAGCAACAAACCTACATATTCAACTATCTCTTAGACCAGGGGTCCTCAAACTTTTTAAATAGGACGACAGTTCACTGTCCCTCAGACCGTTGGAGGGCCACTGGAGAGTGCTGTGCACATTCCACACATGTGCACTGTTTGCCAGGGACGAGTCGGCTGCTAAGCAGGACAGGCAGCAGCAGCAAAAACACCCGGCGGGCCAGATAAATGTCCTCGGTGGGCCACATGTGGCCCGCGGGCCGTAGTTTGAGGACCCCTTTTTAGACATTGAGACTTAGACCTCAGGCAGCTCAAACCACATGTTTTCCTAACAGACCTCACCATTTTTCATCCAACCTGCTGTCCTCTGTAAATAGTTGGTGCCACTACCTCCCACCAATCCTCCAAGCCAGAAAATAAAAATCTTGCTGGATTTCTCTGTCACTCAGGTTAAACCTTCTGCTTAGTTGATATTTCTCTCAATTCTGCTCTCTTCTTCTTTCTACTGGCCCTATCTTTATTGAGGTTCTTATTACTTCTTACCTGGGTTGTTATAACCACAATCACTTCTTAATTGGCCACACTGACTCCAGTCTTGTATTCTTTATTCCTTCTTCCCAGGATGATTTTATCTTTTTAGATACTCACTGGAGGGGAGAAACTGGAAAGGGATGAAGAGAGAGGAAAGCAGAGGCGATTAGATAGTGGAGGCAGGAAATAAAAACAGAGTTGGTGTGGGAATTCATTCTTTTAGTTTAAATCTATTCTTTCATTCTAACGATTATCTCAAAAAAATTAGAAAAAGAAAATTTTCTTAATTCTTTCCAAAGCATCTGATGCTTTATCTGTCAGGAACCAATAAAAATAAGAGATATTCTTTTTGTTTCATTTTGTTTTTTAAACCCAGATACATTGCTGGTTGTGCACAAAATGCTGCTGTATCTCACACTTATATGCCAGAACATAGAAAACTTCAAAAACAACAAAAGCACTTTCTATTTAACAGAGGTGGTAAAATGCAGTTTTGCTCTCTCCATTTTGAACCCAGCTGGCAGACACAGTGATCTCATAAACAAATATGTGGCAATTCTATTATGCATGTCACTTGCCTCAGTAAACTAAGTTATAACTCCCTAAAACTACCTGGCTCTGAATAGAAGTTTCAATATGCCAGGTCTTACACCTAAAACACAACACATTTTCTGAGAACATGTGCCCTAGAATAAGGACAAGGGACAAGCAAAGACCTAATGTGACCTAATTTACCAAAAAGAAAGTGACTAATAATACAGTCTTCTGTATCTGTGGATTCTGCATCCATGAATTCAACCAACTGAGGATTAAAAACATTAAAAAAAAAAAAAAGAAAAAGAAAAATGATACAACTAGAAAACAATACAGTATAATAGCTACTTACACATCATTTACATTGTATATGTTATTTTGAATAATCTAGAGATGATTTAAAGTATACAAGAGGAAATACATAGTTTATATGCAAATACTATGCCATTATATATGTACCATTTTATATAAGAGATGTGAGCCTCTGTGAATTTTGGTATCTGCAGGGAGTTCTAGAACCAATCCCCCTGGGGATATTGAGGTATGAGTGTAGATGGTTTCTCATTTCACCAAGGAATGACTGGATTCTGCATAGGTAGGTATCTGAAATACTGCAGACTTAGCCCCTATAGGAGAATCATAAAACTTTGTAACTAGAAAGGACATTAGAAAAGCAACCTCCTCATTTTAGTAGAAGATCATGCTGAAGCTCAGAAAGCTGGAGTGATGTGTCAAAGGGCACTCAGCTAAGAGTGAGGCAGATCTAAGACTAGAGCCCTAGTTTCCTGATGTACAGTAGAAACCAGCCGTCTTATTCCACAAGTTGCAAATACTTAAAAGTCAACTCTGTATAATTCATGACAGGTGCTGAATTATCTCAACTTCCCAAATGTGAGCCACTCTGAGGAGACTGTAAGCCCACTAATTAAGGCATATAGAAGATACACCCCCAAGTGTGTCCTGCCTCTAATGAAATCCTTTATCAACCAGCAGAGGCAAGAATTCCTCAGTTCACCAGCCCCAAACAGGAACACGATCATAAAATTAATGGTCCTAATGTTATATAATCAATACATTTAAGAAATACGACAAGAATGCTCCTCTCACCACTTCAATTAATATAGTAATAAAAGCCTTAGCCAGAGCAATTATGCAAGAAAAAGAAATAAAGGGCATCCAAATTGGAAAGAAAGCATTAAAACTGCCTTAGTTTGTAGATGGCATGATCTTGCATAGAAAATTCTAAAGACTCAACCCAAAAATTGTTAGAACTAATAAACTAATTTAGCAAAGTTACAGGATACAAATTCAATGTACAAAAATAAGTGACATTTCTATACACTAACAACAAACTATCCAAAAAAAGAATGAAAACAACCCCATTTACAATAGCATCAAATACATCTATAAAATACCTAGAAAAAAATTTAACCAAGGAGGTGAAAGATTTGCACACTGAAAACTAATAAACAGTGATGAAAGAAATTAAAGATGACACAGATAAATGGAAAGATATCCTGTGTTCAGGGATTGGAAGAGTTAATATTGTTAAAGTGTTCATACTACCCAAAGCAATATACAGAATCAATGCAATCCCCATCAAAATTCAAATGACATTTTTGACAAAAATAGAAAGAACAATCCCAAAATGAGTACAAAACCACAAAAGACTCTAAATAGCAAGAGCAATACTGAGCATAAAAAACAAAGCTGGAATGACAGCAGGAAGATGGCAGAATTGGAGGCAACCTGTATATATCCTCCCACAACAACAAGAATTCTGCACCCATCCACAGACAGAAGTCTCTTTGCTGGAGCTTTGGGATTCAGGTAGGAGGCTGAGAAACTCCAGTGGAACCCAAACACAGATAGGTGGTTTTGAGAGTGCAGACCAGCACCCAGGTAGCAGACCCACCAATCCTACTCCTGGATTCAAACACAGAAATAATCCCATTCCCCAAAGGAATGGAGGCTCAGCCCCATTTGGCCTTGAGTCTGCAACCAAAACCATCTGACAATGAGTCTAGGAGAAACTGCACACACTAGTGCCTTGGCAGACAGGCTTGCCTGCCCACCAGCACCAGTACTGGCAGAGAAACTGAAAACTTCCCCGTGGTTTGGTTTTAGGCCTTCTCAACTGAGATCCCAGCTTAGAACTGTTTGCACAAAGACCTAGAGAGAGGCTTGCTCATATCTCAAAGCCAGAGAGTCTGAGCCTCCATGATGGGTCACTAGTTTTCATCCTACACTATATCCCAAGGGGACCAAGTCTCAGCTCCAGCCCCTCCCACTATAGTTGGAGACTTATCTTGTCTGTGCAGGACCCTTCTGGAGGATGTGTGCTCATCTGAACCAACAAGATGGACTCACCAATGTCCATCCCACAACAGATGTTGTGTGGCCTAGTCTTATCACTGGCCCATCTCACTGCAGTCAGGGATTTATCCTTTCCAGAACCTGCTGTGAGACTAGCACCCCTAGGAACCAGTGAGACAGGCTCACCAGCCTCCAGTCTTACAACAGATCTTGAGGGGGCCCAGTTTCAGCTGCAGGCCTTCCGGCCTGGGAAGCTATCCTGCCAGCCCCAGGCTCTGTCTCACAGCAAATCCTGAGGGACAACGTGGGTGAACCTGCAAGACATTATGCTAATTGAAATAAGCCAGGCAGAGAGGACAAATACTCCATTATCTGACTTATATGTGGAATCTAAAGAAGCGTAACTCAGAAGCATGGAGTACAGTGGTGGTTGCCAGTAGCTGGAGTGAGACAGGGATGGGGAGATGTTGATCAAAGTGTACAACATTTCAGTTAGATAGAATGAATACTTTCTGGAGATCTATTGTATAGTATGGTAACTACAGTTAATATTGTACTATATACTTGAAAATTGCTAAGAGAGGAAATCTTAAATGTTCTCACCACAAAAATATAAGTATGTGAGGTGATGGATCTGTTAACTAGCTTGATTTAACCATTTCGCAATGTACTGTGTACATATATCAAAATACCATGTTGTACGTGGTAAATATATATTATTTTTAATTTGTCATTAAAAAAAAA
>VSMD01080309.1:0-43186 GCA_008750895.1 Mirza zaza
TTTTTAAACAGCTATTTTGATGCAGCCAGGTCTAAATGGCCCTGTATTAGCATAAAATCACTATTTTAAAAAAAGTACCAAGTAATGGATGCAATAGACATTCTTGACCTTAGTTCACCCCCTATCAGTGCTATTGCTTACAAATGCAATGATTTTTTTTTTGGTGGGGGTGGAACTAAGAATAATGGATCCTGTTTGGGAGGGGGTTTGTGTGTGCATTTATGTATTTCCCTCCCCAACCAGTCTAATGTATGCCAGATCTAGGATAACATAATCAGGAGATCTATAGAGTAGAGGATCTATCCTCTAGTCTTGAATAGTGTTTGTTACTATTTTTAAAAAAACTTTTCTCCTCTTTCCGTAAAGACAAGAATCCCAGATCCTATAGAAATTCATCTCCCTACCACTCAAGGAGATTTCATCAAGTTTTACTTTCATTAATTACTTACAAATTGTTTAACTAGTCAATCAAAAGTCTCTTGGTCTTGGCTGTTTTTTTTTTTTTTTTGAGACAGAGTCTCGCTTTGTTGCCCAGGCTAGGGTAAGTGCTGTGGCATCAGCCTAGCTCACAGCAACCTCAAACTCCTGGGCTCAAGCGATCCTACTGTTGGAAGCCAAGACCCTCAACACCCAAATGACCTGTCCTATGCACGGGTTTCGCCATGGAAAATTCCCAGGACAAACATGGCACCCCACCCTCCAGCGAAGAATGCTCCAGGGTGTGCTAGATGCAATTGTTCCCGACCATTGTTCCTGACCACCCGCCAGGGTGGAGTCAAGTAGGCACCGATAAGACACTGATTGGGACTGACTAACCCTAACCCTCCCCCGCTACCCCTCCCTACTTCTTTGTTTCTGTATGCTTATAAAACCAATTGAGAATCTAAGTAAAGTAGACCTTGACAACCATTTGCTTGGTCTCGTTCCTTTCTCTCGCCCGTCTCTTTCAGGCATGGTCCCCCTTGACCCCCGAGAGTAACAGAAGGTCCCGCGGGTCGGGACATCCTACTACCTCAGCCTCCCGAGTAGCTGGGACGACAGACATGCGCCACCATGCCTGGCTAATTTTTTTTTCTATATATATTAGTTGGCCAATTAATTTCTTTCTATTTATAGTAGAGATGGGGTCTCGCTCTTGCTCAGGCTGGTTTCGAACTCCTGACCTCGAGCAATCCGCCCGCCTCGGCCTCCCAGAGTGCTAGGATTACAGGCGTGAGCCACCACGCCCAGCCTTTGGTCTTGGCTCTTAGAGTCTGTTGGATGACTCATTCATGAGGACCGATGTCTAGTGACATCCTCAGAATGGTGGCTCAGTGATAGAGCACTGAACAGTTCTGGGGCAGTAGGAGAGAGAGGCCTTAGATCTAGGTGACGTCAAGGATCCTTGCTGGTCTCTGCTGTGGAGGGGCTAGTTTGGTCTTATTCCTCGATGATGACTCCTAAGTGCAAATGTTCCTTTCCCTGTGACATTTGTGGTATTGTGCCACCACCACTGATGGAGTTGATGGTTTTGTCCATTTGCTTTTAGTCATAAAGTCTCTATGTACACAGCTCTTTGTTCCAGCACAGGCCTCTGTTCAGTGATGTGCTGGTAAATGTATAACTGGCTATCTTCAAATTGCTCCATGCCCTTGGGCCCCTAACTGCTCAGGGCCATCCCTAGGGTGCCTCTTTTGGACCTGCCTGTTACTCTGCCCTCACATTCCCTCCCAAATCTCTGAACATATCACATGTCAAGCACATTGTTAAACAGTTCACATATATGAACTCATGTGATCCTTACAGCAACCCCAACAAGTAGATACCAAAGGGGAGATGTAGAGAGCACCCTTGACATAAGTGACACCATCTTAGAAAAAGGTATTTTAAAAGGCATCCTGTCAACAAGGACCAGGTGTTTGCAAACTACACCCAATCAGATAAGGGCATAACTCTTTATTATGAGTCCCCATCGGATGATTCAAAGGCCATAAGAAGAGCAGGACTTTTCTAGCCAGCCACAGTTGTTTCTGGAGCTACTGGCCTGTGGTCACTCGTGATAAGAAACTGGGCATCTGCCACCCCACGCTCTGCTCAAATCAAGAAATCTTCCAGGCTGGGCGGGGTGGCTCACACCTGTAATCCTAGCTCTCTGGGAGGCCAAGCCGGGCAGATTGTTTGAGCTCAGGAGTTCGAGACCAGCCTGAGCAAGAGCGAGACCCCATCTCTACTATAAATAGAAAAAAAAAAAAAAATTGACCAATTAAAAATACATAGAAAAAATTAGCCGGGCATGGTGGCGCATGCCTGTAGTCCAAGCTACTCAGGAGGCTGAGGCAGGAGGATCGCTTGAGCCCAGGAGTTTGAGGTTGCTGTGAGCTAGGCTGATGCCACGGCACTCACTCTAGCCTGGGCAATAGAGAGAGAATCTGTCTCAAAAAAAAAAAAAAAAAAACCCAAAAAGAAATCTTCCTTGCAAGACACTGACCACTCCACTGATGACCGACCAGGTCAGGACCAGGTCAGCCCAGGGCCGCCTTGTTGTCCATGCCACTTTCCTTGGACTGATTGATTCATTAACCCCTTTTTTCTTATCCCCTTTTCTCTTGTCATTGAACGTTACTTTGTTCGATGTGGAAACTTTAATCTATAACATTTGTATATTGATTTAGTCTATTGCTATGTATGGTTTGCAATATCGACTGACTTGTGGAGTGGCTTGAGCCTGTGCATCTGCAGCTCTGCCTACTGAGTGAATGGGCAGTACTGGGAACTGCCTCCTTGGGAGCTGCACGCTTGTGGCTTTTGTGATTGAAATAGCATCAACAAAAGTTTGACATTGTAGAAGGATGCAAATGGGTGAGGACCTGGTTATCTCTGACCTCGTGCCACTCATGAGAGGAAGGCTTCTCAAAGATCTCACAATGTTTCTTCTCTGGTCTCTAGGTAAAATGAGACAGGAGCCTGGGGTGACCAGAAGTGATGGACAGGGACTCTGGAGTCACACTGTGAAGATTCATGGTGGTGTCTCACACCCCCACCCCAGCCCTCTTCTCATGCAAGACTGTTGCTGGCCATGCCAGAGAGGAGCTGGAGACAGGCAGCCTGGCTTCCCCCTCCTGCTCCCAGTCCCGACACACCCATCTTGATTGGCCCCATTCATTCTTTCAACAAATATTTATTAATTGTCTTTTAAGCCGAAGGTACACACAAGGTATTTTAGGGAATGCAATCATGAGCACACCATGCTCCTCATTTGTCTTCTGAGAGATTATAATCTAGAACAAATGAGATGTGTACACAGATTATGATTGTTCTTTCTTTGTTTTTAATGAACTGAAAATTGAAGGGAAGATTATGATTTTTTAAGTTGCTACCTTGTCAGTGTCAGGTGAATTTTCAAGAGAATGAATCAAACCTCTTGTGTGGCCCTATCCCTCCTAGGCTATGTAAACATCCCTCAGCTCAAGAACAGCTTGCATTTGGATTGGTGATTTGTTATTTAAAAGGATATGTCTCTTTTTGTTTGCTTTTTTGTTTGTTTTGTTTTGTTTTGTTTTGTTTTGAGGAAAGGGTCTTGCTTTGCTGCCCAGACAGGAGGACAGTGACATGGTCACACCTCACAGCAACCTCAAACTCCTGGGCTCAAGCAATCCTACTGCTTCAGCCTCCCGGGTAGCTGGGACTACAGGCACACACCACAACACCTGGCTAATTTTTATATCTTTTGTAGACACAGGGTCTCACTATGTTGCTCAGCCTGGTCTTGAACTCCTAACATCAGCAATCCTCTCTCCTCCACCTCCCAAAGTGCTAGGATTACAGGTGTGAGCCACCACACCCATCCCTAAAAGGATATGTCAATCACCATTAAAGATATGTAGACTGAACATGGAAAACTGAATTGGTTTATTTGTTAGGGTGCTGGAATTATGGGTGATTTTTCCCCCAATTGTTTTGATGTACATTACCGTTACATAATAGTGTTTGAGCTTTTTTTATGTTTAGAAGAAAAACATTAAAATTGTTGTCATCCACAGCCTAGCTCCAGGGACTGACTCCCAACTTAGCCCAGCTCATCTCTGAATTGATCTCCTGAGGATCTCAGAATTCTACAGAGAACACTATAGAACACCGCCAGCTTTACATGGTCATAGCAACATATTTTTAAACTTATCTGAGGATGTTTTATATATCATATGTAACATGAATTACAGTTTGAAAATGGCAAGTCTGAAACCTTTGAAAAGTGATGTGCTTGTAGAACTGTCTTCTTAAGACTGTGGAATTTTTCTTTTCTTTTTTCTTTTAACATCCTTGTGACGTTGATGATAACAGTCCTACATGGGCACAGATAGGAAGCTGCCTTAAGTAAACAGCCTTTAGCAGCAGCACAATCTACTACTTTACCAGTGATCATTACCGATTACTAGCATTTAACACTTACCAATCTAAGCCAAGAGTCTTCCGATGAGAAATTGGGCTCTGTTCATATCAGGAAACATGCCTGTGAGCCTATAGCAGCTGTTAAGGTCTCCTGTTAACACCCTACTTCACAACCTGTACAGGACAAAGGGCCAGCAGCAGCCTTGATGTGTGATTCCTGAAATTGCAGTAGCCATTTCGGACCATGAGGAAAAGAAGGAGGAAAACCTTAGCACTCTGGGAGGCCTAGAAGATTGCTTCATGTTAGGAGTTCCAGACCAGCCTGAGCAAGATTGAGACCCTGTCTGTATTAAAAATAGAAAAAGTAGTTGGGCTTGGTGGTGAATGCCTGTAGTCCAGCTATTCAGGAGGCTGAGGCAGGAGGCTGAGGGCTCAGGAGGCTTTAGCCCAGGAGTTTGAGGTCGCAGTGAGCTATGATGATCTCACTGGACTCTACCCCAGGTGACAGAGCGAGACCCTGTCTCAAACAAACAAACAAAAGAGTGAGAAAATCACAGAGGTGTCATCTCTGTCATAATGAAGATATTGAACCAATGCCTGCAGCTGCTACCACCAGCTTCTTGTTTTGTGAGAAAAATAAACTGCTATTTGTTTAAGCCATTGTAGCCTTGATTTTTGTTACTTGCGATTGAAGGTAATCCTGAGTGATATGAGACTGTGGCCATAGCAGTGCTAACTCTGCTGATCAAACAGCTTCACAGCAGTGACTATAATTAGACTTTACTTTCTAGGGTCAAGAGCTCTCTGGCTTCTGACATCTAAATTCCATTTTTTTGTTTGTTTGTTCTGGCATCTGCCTTTCATGTCGCAGTTTTCTTGAAATGTCTGGGATCCTTGCTGGCCACTGATTTTTCAGAGTGCCTTATAAAAAAGCTCTTTGGAAGCTCTGGGTGCATTGGCAAGGTGTGTTGTCTAAAGGGCTTTTGTGGACCTCCTGGGATTGCGTCTGGAGAGTGGCTAGTATTCTCCCAGCTTCAGAAACAGGAGGGAAAGCAAGCCTAGCAGAGGTACCCATTCCATTCCCAGCTTGCTCGGTAGCTGGTAACTGGAAGACACTGCAACAAGTGAAAATAAATAAATAAATGAAGGGCTTTTGTGTAGGATAATTGGATGCTGACCTACCCTTATTATTGGGGGACCCTCTAAAATCAACAGCAGCTCTTCTGAGGAGACACTTCCACCACTTCTCCCCGTTGATACCCCTCTCTACTGTTCTCAATCCAACTCCAGCCTCTCTGGTGACCCAAGACTTTCAGGAAAGCATTTAGGGGTGATTTTAGAGGACAATATGGCCAGAGTGTATCTGGATCTATTTGGCAAGTTGTGTTATAGTGGTGCTTTACAGTTCTTGGTGACATCATCGAGTGTCCTGTGCTCAGCTTAGTGGTAGCTGGCCTAGAAAAAAGTCAGTAATAATAATAAGAGCATCTAATATATTGAGAGCATACGACATGCCAAGCACTTTGTTAACACTTTACATGTAACCCTTACAGCATCCCAGGCAAGTAGATACTTCCACTATCCCATTGTAGCAATGAGGAAAGTGAGGCCTGGAGGTTAAATAAACCTAGAGTTACACAGCTAGTATCAGGTTTTCTTACAGTGCAAGCACTTGGCAGGTAAAAAAAAATTCTCTTTGGTGGGGCACACTTTAAACTGAGGCTCCAAGGAGTCCCCACAAAGTTCTAAGGAACATGACCTCACAACTGAAATTCATAAACCCATGCAGAAGCAAACCACCATACGTGAGAGTCATCAGAAACAACAGCAAAATCCCACTCGTGAAAACTTTTGATATTGGAATTATCAACTCATATATTTATTTCATAATTACATAAAATGTATTTAACCCTGAAAGTCTGAACAGGAGAATATAAAAACTGACAAAGCAGATCTGGACAATTAGAATAACTACAAATTAAAATTGTAATAATTGAAATAAAAAGCCAAATGGATTAGTTAGCCCATTAAAAACAGTTAGCCCATTAGTGAACTGGAAGATAGGGGTCAAGAAATTGCTCAGAATATAGCACAAAGAGAAAAAAAATATCTTCAAAAACTCTCCAGCAGGTGATACATTAAAATTATCTTCATTAAAAAGCAGGAATAAGAAAACCATACCAAGTATTATCACATCTATCAAATATTAGGAATCTAACAGCCCAATTAAATAAGAAAGAATTCAAAAAGTAGAAATAAAACTGTAGTTGTTTGAAAATGACAGACAATAGAGTAATCTGCAGATAAATTATTAGAACAAATAAGAGTTTGGCAAGATTCCTAGATATAAAAATCAATTCACAAATGTCAATGGCATTTCTATAAGGTATAAGAAATAATAAAGTTAATTTTTAAAATATCATTTAAAAAAGCAATGGGCCGGGCGCAGTGGCTCACGCCTGTAATCCTAGCACTCTGGGAGGCCGAGGCAGGCGGATTGTTTGAGGTCGGGAGTTCGAAACCAGCCTGAGCGAGACCCCATCTCTACCAAAAATAGAAAGAAATTAATTGACCAACTAAAAAATATATATACAAGAAATTAGCCGGGCATGGCGGCGCGTGCCTGTAGTCCCAGCTCCTGGGGAGGCTGAGGCAGTAGGATCGCTGAGCCCAGGAGTTTGAGGTTGCTGTGAGCCAGGCTGATGCCACGGCACTCACTCTAGCCTGGGCAACAAAGTGAGACTCTGTCTCAAAAAAAAAAAAAAAAAAAAAGCAATGGAAACTATAAAGTAGTTAGAAATAAATTTAGCAAACTATTTTGTTAACAGCTATGTGTAGAGCAATTGTATATTTGTTTGCTCTTGCTGCTGTAACAAATGACCACAAACTTAGCATCTTAAAACAACACAAGTTTATTACCTTACCATTCCAGAGGTCAGAAGTTTGAAATGGTCGTATGGACTAAAATCAAGATGGCATAGCTGCATTCCTTCTGGAGGCTCTAGGGCAGAATCTTTTTCAGAGCCGTTTCTACAAGTTCTGGGGATTAGGACATCGACATCTTTAGGGGGTCATTATTCTGTCTACCACAAATATAAATGGAAAGACATAGCTTTTTCACAAATAGAACATCATAAAGATGTCAGTTCTCTCAAATTGATTTATAAATGCAATACAATTCTGAATCATAAACCCATTGGGTGGTTTTTTTCTTTTTCATTGAACTTTACAAGTTTCTTGTAGCATTTATTTTATATAGAAGAGCAAAGTACCAAGTACTTGGGAGGCTGAGGCAGCAGGATTGCTTGAGCCCAGGAGTTTGAGGTTGCTGTGAGCTAGGCTGACGCCACGGCACTCACTCTAGCCTGGGCAATAAAGTGAGACTCTGTCTCAAAAAAAAAAAAAAAAAAAAGAAGAAGGGCTATGAATATATTACTTGTTGGTACTATACTGCTGAAAGGCAGGTAAATTAATAAAAATTTATGAAAAGCAGTTTATCAAAACTTATCAAGAGTCCTAAAGTGTTTATACCCTCCTTTGGTTAAATATTAATAATACCATTTCCAGAAATCTGTCCTATAGAAATAGGTTTTTTTTGAGTCAGAGTCTTACTCTGTTGCCCGGGCTAGAGTGCAGTGGCATCAACCTAGCTCATAGCAACCTCAAACTCCTGGGCTCAAGTGATCCTACTGTCTCTCAGCCTCCTGAGTAGCTGGGACTACAGGCATGCACCACCATGCCTGGCTCATTTTTTCTATATATTTTTAGTCGGCCAATTAATTTCTTTCTATTTTTAGTAGAGGGTCTCACTCTTGCTCAGGTTGGTTTCAAACTCCTGAGCTTGA
Source organism: Mirza zaza (assembly GCA_008750895.1). Lineage (NCBI taxonomy): Eukaryota > Metazoa > Chordata > Mammalia > Primates > Cheirogaleidae > Mirza > Mirza zaza. The sequence continues at coordinate 8,211 of VSMD01080309.1, forward strand.
GCAATCCACCTGCCTCAGCCTCCCAGAGTGCTAAGATTACAGACGCGAGCCACCAGGCCCTGCCTATAGAAATAATTTTTATATATCGAGAAATACCTTTGTTACAAAAAAGGATATAGCATCACATGTATGCTGCCATGAAATTAAAAAAATATAAAAAACAAAAAATAATAGTACTCACCGAACCATGATAATACTCATGGTTCAAAAAAGAATGGTACAAAAAAGAATAATACTCACTGAACTTGGCACATGCTATGTGCCAAGTATGGTTCTAAGCCATATGAGATAGGTGGCATTATAATCCCATCTCACAAATTAGAGGAGATGTGGTTTATTCAGCCTGGAGGTATTAGGCCCAGGATTGAAACCCATACGATATGATTCTAGAGCCCATATGTTTAAGTGCAACACTATACTGTAGCATTATACTATTGTTTCTAATTGGGAAGGAAAAAAAAAAAGATTTTAATGATTTTTTTTTTTACAAAAAATTTTTTCTTTTGTCATTTAAAAAAAAATTTTTTTAATACTTGTCAAGTGCAGTAGTGGAGAAGGGGGAAAGTATTAGAACAAGGAGTTCAATCTGTCACTAACGGTGATCAATCAAGTGAGATACCTAACTACCTTTGGACTGCCAAAGATTTAATGATTCAATAAACAGTGGGAGACAATTATTCATGGAAACAAAATTAAAGAAAAAACTGGCAATAACCCGAATCTCCAATGATAGCCAAATAGCAAAATAAAGTATGGTATGTTTATATGCAATAGTCAGGGGAAGTCACTCATATCAGAAATTTTAATACATGGGAAAAATACATCTTAAAATTGAAGAAATGTGGTATCATGATTCTGTGCAAATATATCACTGTTAAACTAAAAATGAAAGTCCTGCTGATGGTAAGTGAATAGTATATTCTTAGCAAAGAATAGCACATTCTTTATTTCTATTTTAATTGAATGTTACTATTATAGATAATATATTCATCCACATTATCTGAACATCAAACAAGTATAAAAATATACACAATAGAAAGTTTTACTCCCCCCCTGTCCCATGTCCCCTTGGTTTCTATTCCCAGCCCCAAACAGGTCATTGGTATTAGTGATTTCTTGTTTGGCCTTCCAGAGGATTGTTCCCAAAGACAATGTGTATTCTTTGTCCTAGGACTTCTTTTTTTATACAAATTAGAAAACACTATACACATTTTCTCAGCAACTTGCTTTTCTTATTTAATATTAATAGATCTTGAAGATCTTTCTAAATCAATACAAAAAGCACTTACTCATTCCTTTTATAGCTGTATAATATTCCACAGTGTAGGTAGGCCATAAATAATTTAACAAGGCCTCTACTAATTGACATTTATGTTGATTTCAATTTTTTTGCTAGTACAAAAAGAGAATCCTGCAATGAATAATATTTTTAGATACTATCTCTAGAAATCACTATCAAAAATAGAATGAATGCTGAGTCCAGATGTATAACTGTTTGTAATTTTGACGGATACCACCCATCTCTAAAGGGCTAACATCTTTATGCTATTAGACCTTCCCACTGAAGAACATGGTCTGCCTTTCCACTTGTCCAGCCTTCTTTTGTGAAGAACAACACAATCTGGATGTACTGCTTTTCAAAAAGCAGGATATATACACAAAACTTTATCGATGCTTTTAATTATACACACACAAAAAAAGGGTTAAAAGGAAATAGGTCGGCCGGGCGCTGTGGCTCACGCCTGTAATCCTAGCTCTCTGGGAGGCCGAGGTGGGCGGATCATTTGAGTTCAGGAGTTCGAGACCAGCCTGAGCAAGAGCGAGACCCCATCTCTACTATAAACGGAAAGAAATTAATTGGCCAACTAAAATATATATAGAAAAAAATTAGCCGGGCATGGTGGCGCATGCCTGTAGTCCCAGTTGCTTGGGAGGCTGAGGCAGCAGGATTGCTTGAGCCCAGGAGTTTGAGGTTGCTGTGAGCTAGGCTGACGCCACGGCACTCACTCTAGCCTGGGCAATAAAGTGAGACTCTGTCTCAAAAAAAAAAAAAAAAAAAAAAAAGGAAATAGGTCATTATGCTAATGTTATATAATCTATCAGGGCAGGTGGGATTATGAGTTAAATAGGATACCTCTGTATTCTTTGTCCTTTTCAGCATTTTTCAATTTCTTGCTGTAGTTTTGTTACATAAGCATGATTGTTTTTGTAATAAGGGCTTTTACTAAAGGACATCTGGCCCAGCCTTTTGCCTTCAGTCTGCCAAGATGAGGTAACTGAAGCAAAGAGTTTAAGTGACAGGTCTGGAGTCACATTAAACTATTCATCTTGGCTGGATGACAGTTCAAGTCTCCTGACTCCCAACGTGGCTTTTTTTGTTTGTTTCCATTTCCTACACCTCACTGCTTTCATTGGAAACAATGGAGCTTTAGCAAGAAGCTGAAGTTTGGGAAAGTAGATTCTGCAAATTTTGTCCTGTTATTATGGAGTGTTTTCACGCTTGACTTAGTGCTGAGCTTTGATACAATTTTAATCTGTGTTTTCAAAATGAGGGCACCATATCCCAAGGATCAATGTCTCCCGAGAGGCCCCACACATGGGCACCACTTTTCTTAAGACTAAACTGAAGACAGTTTAATCTGCCCAATTCCCAATCTCTCCTCTCGCATCTCCACTGACCAAAAGTCAACTTGGATCTTCAAAACTGATGTCTAACCTGTACAATAAGAAATTGTTTTTAAGGCTTTTGCTTGGCAAAATCTGGCCCAACATTGTGCCCAATAACCCTGAAACGATAAGTACAACAGAAATTCTACACTTTTCATGAAAGACATTGTTTCATGGAAAAGATGAGGCATGGCAGAGGACAGGAAGCAGGTGGAGCCAGGAATACGTGGGTTTCCAGAAGCCTATACGGAAGCACAAGTCTGCAGTTATATAAGGAAAAGTTTTTTAAAAAAATTTTTAGATCCCAGAAGAGCCAATAACTTTTCAAAGCAACAAGATTTGGTGTTAGTCATCAGATAAAAAGCAACATAAATCCATGAAAGTTTGGCCCAAAGGATTAGGTGCTTTGAGGTGAAACTGTAAAGTGTCCGGATAAAGCAAATTTTCTGTGACCTTACTACATCCTGTATCAGGTGGCAAGCTCATGAAAGACCAGTAAGGAAGCTGTACCCTTGTTCTGAGTTTGACCTTTCTCAAAACAGAATGTGGTTTTGCTAAAATAAGGAAAGAATCTACCAAGGTCATGCTGCACTTGATTGTTACCTTATAAAATTTGGCAAAAGTTTTCCCCTAAACCTGTCAGCAATGCTGACAATTCCATAGAAGAATTCAAGCTGGTGCCACTGGTACTCATGCATAATCTCATTCTAGGAAACTTCATTGTTTAGGGAAAACACAGTTTCGAGATTTGTAGTTTGGTTTTGTATAGGATTATTTAAATAAAGAATTTTTGAAGGGAAAAATTCTATTATAGAGACTCATCAAAGGAAAATTTTACTGAAAATTTCCTTTTAGGGGAAATTTCCTATGTAGTATAAATAACTTTTTTCCCTCTTTAGTCAATTTTTATCATAATTCTTTTTTATGGACCAAAACCTTTTGAGTTTTATATTTTGGGGAGAAGGAAAGAAGGAAGAAAAGGAAGGCAAATCTTAAAATTCTGGGGAGAGCAGGGGAAGGACCACCCTTAATTATGCTGGTGGCTCGTCCTAGGTACAATTGGTACAAATTACAAAGAAGCTTCCTTTTCTTCTGTCGTCATACCTCTCGTATCCTTTCCAACTTGTCTGTTTAGTATTTCTTCAAACTTCTGTTCCCAGCCAGACATCAAACATGGACAGTTATCTAAGAAACAAATCCTTATTAAGATGTTTACCTGGCCAGGCGTGGTGGCTCACGCCTGTAATGCTAGCACTCTGGGAGGCCGAGGCAGGCGGATTGCTCGAGGTCAGGAGTTCAAAACCAGCCTGAGCAAGAGCGAGACCCCGTCTCTACTATAAATAGAAAGAAATTAATTGGCCAACTAATATATATAGAAAAAAGTTAGCTGGGCATGGTGGCGCATGCCTGTAGTCCCAGCTACTCGGGAGGCTGAGGCAGCAGGATTGCTCGAGCTCAGGAGTTTGAGGTTGCTGTGAGCTAGGCTGACGCCACAGCACTCACTCTAACCTGGGCAACAAAGCGAGACTCTGTCTAAAAAAAAAACAAAATGGTTTACCTTTCCAAGAAATATTCGGATTTCTGAACAAATTAACATAACTCTGACTCTGGTATTTTAGAATGTGAGAGTCTGGCGGGGGGAACACAGAAGACCCTTGTCAGTATCCCTGACTCATGACACAGAGGTTGGTCACAAAAGCCATCTGCTTAAGGTTAGTCCCAGATCCCCAAAATGCCCTAGGAAAAGAATCTTGATTATTTCTACCTTCAAATAAGGATGGAAAAGATTTAAAAGTAACATCTTATAGGTTTTATTTTGTTTTTTTGAAACAAAAGATACCCTCGAGCTATGGCTCCAAATCATATTTCATTAGAGTTTCATTTAATGCATTCAAAACATGTGTAACTATTAGACAAAGGAGATTCACAAAGTATTCATAGAAAAATAATAAACAAAGATATATACGACACCCAATGTGTATCTCAGTACCAGAAGTAATTAATCCTTATAAATTTTCTTTTTCTGTTACTTGACAGCTCTTCAAGTTTTCCTGGATCAGGAACAATGAACACTCCCACCCACTATAGATTTTTATTCTTCCAACTTAAAAAATATGGAGTAGCTTAGAGAGATTCATAAACTATATAGGACAAAAATGCAAAAATGAAGAGCAGTTGACAAATGGTAAATTCTGGTTAGAAAAGAAAGCCATGATGTAGTTAAGACACAAAAGTCATACCACGAGAATCTTTCCTGTTAATATAGGTGGACTGTCTATTTGACTTTGAGCTTCCTAATAATCAAACGAGAGGGAAACTGGATCAGTTAGAAAATCAAACATCAAGGCCTGGCACAGTGGCTCACACCTATAATCCTGACACCCTGTGAGACTTGGTCCTTGGCTCACAGGGTGTCAGACCTTGGTGGGATGATCACTTGATCTGAGGAGTTTGAGACCAGCCTGAGCAAGAGTTGAGACCTCATCTCTACAAAAAATAGAAAAATTAGCCAGGCGTGGTGGTGTGTGCCTGTAGACGCAGCTACTTAAGAGGCTGAGGCAGGAGGATTTGCTTGAGCCCAGGAATCTTAGGTTGCAGTGATGACCTCACTGCACTCTAGCTAGGGCCACAGAGCCACACTCCGTCTCCAAAAGAAAAAAAAAAAATCAAACATCAAGTTGGAATTCTATTTTCTAATCACATAGCCCAAACATGACAGGGCCCAGAGCTTGTTAGGTGCAGTGTCAGGCATTTATTTGAGCTATTCTATGAATGTGTCACCAAGGACTAAGATGCTGAACTGTAGTAGGGAAAAGTCAGGATATACCTAGGAGAGAACACCTTACTGAATCTGATAAGTAGTGGGGATTTGCAGACCAACTTCAGCAAGGCCTGGTCTCTGGGATACAGCTGCCACCTGGCCTCATCTCAGTCTAGCAGGGAGAACTGAATGCCCCAAGGTTAAGAACTACCACCAAGAACTACATCCAAAATAATATGTGGAGGGTTGGAGGGAGGGAAGGAAGGAAAGGGAGAAAAGGAGATAGGAAGCAAGAGAGGAGAGAGGGAGGGCAAAGGGACAAAAAGGGAGGCAGGGAGGGACAGAGAGAAAGAGGAGAGAGAAGAGATCAATGTATGTGCAGGTAACTCACTAATGGGCAGAATTATCATTCGTCCTAGAAAAAAAAGGAAAAACCAAATAAACCCACAATATCACCTCAGAAAATAAGAAATGTTCATTTTTGAGGGACATTTCTAGGGCAAAAGTTGCCCTAGAAGGATAAAAATCTCTAACCCTATAATTAAAAGATACCTGAACACTTTTGGCTCTGTTGGGTTGGCTATTTTTATGAGTATATGATTTCAACAAAATTCCTTCTTCCTCATATTTCTCAATCCTGTTTGTATTGACTTAAGTTCTTGATGTCATTTTTTGCATTAGAGTTCTTTTCTTTTTTTAGAATACTTCATTATCTTGATATCTTTAAGTACTGTGTATCAATTAACAGCATAAGCCAGAGGACACCTGGCAATACGTGTTGTTACTGCAGCTGCAGAACTCACCTATGCTATAAAACTGCATTTAAATTTTGTCTTTTAGAGTTTGAATGAAGTATGATTTCATTATGATGCTATTGAGCAGGTTTATAATGTGAGCTGTCACAAATACCTCCTCTATGATAAGATGACTCAATTGCCCTTTTTTCCAAGAACTTTTAAAGGCTGAGATATTCTGCCTGGTTAGAAGCCTCAAATGTGAGGTTATTGTCATATGTTTTAGGTCTTGAAGACCAGAAAGTATAAAACCACATTGACCATTTTATTTGGGGGGGAGGGGAAATGCATATATTTTCACTATTATTACTGTATCTAGTCCCTAGTGAGATATTTGTATATCTTTTCCAGGGAAAATAAAGACATTCTGATGCAGATAAAATGTTTAAATGAAGGGAGAAAGTTAAAACATTCAAATCACTCTGAAACTAAATGGTGGTAAATTATAACAGTTTCCAACAATTACTTTGTTCTTATGAAAAGTATTTACCATGGCAACCACTGCATCAAATTGCTCTTAAACAAGGAATAAATTCAAGAGATCTATTGTACAGAATGGTGACTATAGTTAATGATGACAATATTGTCTTCTTGAAAAATGCTAAGAGAGTAGATGATAAGTGTTCTCACTGCAAAAATGATAACTATGTGAGGTAGTGCATTTGTTAATTAGCTTGATTGAACCATTCAAGGATATATATTATATATACTTTAAAACATCATATTGTACATGATAAATTTATATAATTTTACATGGCGATTTAAAAAATAAATTAGAAAAAAATTGCTTTTAAACGGGTCCTAAGCCATACACAAAGAGAAGTCAAAAAAAATTTATCTCAAGGACTTTGGTACTTTGAGAGAAGAGTCTGACAAGCTCCTTATTTGCTGGTAAATTAATAAACTCCTCTTTCCTTCTCCTCAAGCCACTTGTTGTTGTTCTTCTGATGCAGTCTTGGGGACAAGTGCCAAACTTTTGGTAACAGAATTTGGCATCTCTGGGAGGGACCATCAGCGCCCCAGTGGAGTGGCACCCCACTACTGCTGGAAGAGTCAGGGAGCAGCCCTGGGTCAAAGCTGTGGGTCTTCCCAGGTAGGAACAACTTCTTCTCGAGGTGCGAGAGCAAGGGACGGACAGCCTCAGCAGCTGCGGAGCCTGTTTTAGCTCCAGGGACCTCTCATCTCTTGTATCCCCAAAGTAGACACAGCTCCCCACAACCTGAACTAAGTTGAGGAGAAGGAAATAGATTTGGAAACTTCACATCAGCCAAGGCTATTTGTAAGTAAAGTTCCTCAGGACACTGAGACCCTGTTTCCACCCATATTGGAGAGAGGGGGGGGTCAGACCCTGTTGGATTTGTTTTGAGGTGCCAATTTGAGGTTGGATGGAACTAGGGAACCTGTTTAAACTGAGCACATTTGTGGTTTCCATGAAACCAAGAGGGATTGGGAGATGTTGGTTCTTTCTTTTTTTTTTTTTTTTTTTGAGACAGAGTCTTGCTTTATTGCCCAGGCTAGAGTGAGTGCCGTGGCATCAGCCTAGCTCACAGCAACCTCAAACTACTGGGCTCAAGCAATCCTGCTGCCTCAGCCTCTCGAGTAGCTGGGACTACAAGCATGCACCACCATGCCCGGCTAATCTTTTCTATATATATTAGATGGCCAATTAATTTCTTTCTATTTATAGTTGAGACAGGGTCTCGCTCTTGCTCAGGCTGGTTTCCAACTCCTGACCTTGAACTATCCGCCCACCTCAGCCTCCCAGAGTGCTAGGATTACAGGTGTAAGCCATCGCCACCGGCCAATGTTGGTTCTTTTGTCTGAGAGTATTTATTTATTTATGTATACCCTGGAGTACTAAGTCTGAGACAATTTAGTTCTTGGTTTGTCCTCTTTTGGATTAGGAGATGCTGATTCTCAATTGAGAATTTGGTTCTTGATTTGAGGTTCCCATTTGTTCAGCTGTGGCATTTTATATGGGGGATTTCCTATATTGTCTGTGTTTGTAAAGTTTTGTTGCAACATAGAAAATCTTCATTTCAAAGTCCCTTGGGAAAAACTCTGGCTGAATGGTTAACTTGTAGCTAGGAACCTATGTGTAAAGAGAATGCTGTTATTTATTTATTTATTTTTTTAATTTCAGCATATTATGAGGGTACAGATTTTAAGGTTTCAATAAATGCCCTTTTCCCCCCTCCCCCGACAAGTCTGAGTTTCCAGCATGACCATCCCCCAGATGGTGCACATCTCACTTATTATGTATGTATATACCCGTCCCCCGCCCCCCTCCCCCCTGCCCAATACCCTGTTACTGTGGTACCTATGTGTCCACTTAGGTGCTGCTCAGTTAATACCAATTTGCTGGTGAGTATATGTGGTGCTTGTTTCTCCATTCTTGGGATACTTCACTTAGTAGTATGGGTTCCAGCTCTAACCAGGAAAATATAAGATGTGCTATATCACCGTTGTTTCTTAGAGCTGAATAGTGAGAATGCTGTTATTATAATCCAATGTACCTGCTGGAGTGTGAGGACAAGTGTCTGTTAAATGAAAATTCCCGTTTGATTGACAGGCTTTGGCATTTTAGATTGTGTTGGGAATTTCCTATTGTTTGTGTTTGATTGTTTGTGAGTTTTTGTCTAATGAGTTTTTGTACCTATGTCTAAAGATTATTGTGATACCACTTGTCTGGGGTGTGAGGAAAAGTGGTGGTTGATGGTCCATGCTTTATTCTGGGCTGTTGGTTCTTTTAAAATTCAGAGCTCGGGCCGGGCTCAGTGGTTCATGCCTGTAATCCTAGCACTCTGGAAGGCCGAGGAGGGAGGATTGCTCAAGATCAGGAGTTCAAAACCAGCCTGAGCAAGAGAGAGACCCCATCTCTGCTATAAATAGAAAGAAATTAATTGGCCAACTAAAAAAAAAAAAAAATATATATATATATATATATATATATGTATAAAATTAGCCGGGCATGGTGGCATATGCCTGTAGTCCCAGCTACTCGGGAGGCTGAGACAGAAGGATTGCTTGAGCCCAGGACTTTGAGGTTGCCGTGAGCTATGCCGATGCTATGATACTCTATCCTGGGTAACCGAATGAGACTCTGTCTCAAAAGATTTGGAACTTGAATAATTATTTTATTATTTTATTATCCTTTTTCTGCATGCCTCAAAAATTTAATAACAAAAGCAGAAGAAAAACAGCAGATAATCAAAAACTGTGATTAGTACAAAGCCCACACAGTTTAGAAGCCAGATATATGACTTTCTTATTTATAAATTTTCTAACTTGGAAAAAGGTTTAATAATGGGGACTTATCTTTTCTTCGGAGATGAAATTATGGGTTATTAAACCATCCACTTAGTAACTGATTTATTTAAAACTCAGAAACTAAGATAAAAATAAGAATAAAGCTAACCATACAGGCAGTCATTTTTAATGGCAAAGTGGTACAAAATGTCTTTCTGCCACTGTGATAGTGGTTAAAGGCAAAAGAAAAAAAAAATAGCTGAGAAGAAAAGAAACCTGGTAGTTTGATCATGATTGAAACCAAATGTCCCAGAAGTGAAGGCCTGGAAAAAAAAAAAAAAGAAACAAAATGAACAAGATCCAAATCTGCAATCTTCAGGGGTAAGATCTCTGCTTTCAGTGGTATGTAACCCAATATCAAAAGCCAGCTCACTGTGATGCTGCCTCTCGTGTTTGGGCACAGTTTTCTTCATGAGTGTTATGTGGCACAAATTTTCTGTTTTTCTCCCCAGCTGCTCAAATTTTGGACCAGAAGGACTTGGCCCTAGAACCCCTTGGTTATAGTTTGTGCTAAATAAGCCTCATTTCCTGTTTTCTGTCTTATCTTTTTTTTTTTAGACAGAGTCTCGCTTTGTTGCCCAGGCTAGAGTGAGTGCCCTGGCGTCAGCCTAGCTCACAACAACCTCAAACTCATGGGCTCAAGCGATCCTCCTGCCTCAGCCTCCCAAGTAGCTGGGACTACAGGCATATGCCACCATGCCCAGCTAATTTTTTCTACATATATATTAGTTGGCCAATTAATTTCTTTCTATTTATAGTAGAGACGGGTCTCACTCTTGCTCAGGCTGGTTTCGAACTCCTGACCTTGAGCAATCCACCTGCCTCAGCCTCCCAGAGTGCTAGGATTACAGGTGTGACCCACCCCACCCGGCCTGTTTTCTCTCTTATCTTACACAGCAACAGGTAGAAGAGGAGCAGGATGTGACATTTAGAGGGAATTTTGCAACAATAATCAAAGTGGTTACTCTGAGCCCTAGGCCAATTTGCTCATTTTCATTTCATTATCTCTTACAAATAATACTTAAAATGGACAGAAGCTATACAGAAGCCAGAGAGTAGTAAAGGTCCCGGCTCCAGTAACTGTCAATGAGCAGCCTGTTTGGCCACTTCAGTCTGAGGGTAAGTTTTGGTTTTGTTTTTAATTAAAGTCTTCCCTCTAATCAAGATCTTGAATATGGTTTTGAGTTTTATAATTTTATATCTACTTCATACCTTTATAAATCTCACTTACCTAAAAGAAAGGCTGAACTATATAAGGCAGCCAAAATTTAGAAAATGGTGTGATTATTTAGGACAAAATGAGGAAAGGGGCAAATTGTTTGGAAATTCTGCTTTCAAACTGAGCATGGTGGCTTACTCCTATAATCCCAGCACTTTGGGAGGCAGGGAAGAATCACTTGAGGTCAGGAGTTCAAGGCCAGCCTGGGCAATATAGCATAGGCCCCATCTCTACAAAAAATTTAAAAATTAGCCAGGTGTGGTTGTGGGCCTGTAGTCTATTTGGGAGGCTGAAGCAGGAGAATCACTTGCTATGATTACACTACTGAACTGCAGCCTGGGTGACAGAATGAGACCCTGTCTCAAGAAAGGAAAGGAAAGAAATGAAATGAAACAAAATGCTGCTTTCACTAAGTACAATATGGAATCAGTTCCTTCACAATTCTACTATAGCAAATGAGTTGCTTTTCATGACATTTAAATTTGTGCCTAGCCAGAAGCTCATTTTTATAGTGTTTTCTACTGACTTTCCAGCAGAAAATTAGGCTTTTTTACTATTTTATTTTATTTTATATTTTATATTATTTAAATTTTTGAGACAGGGTCTTTCTTGCTCTGTCACCCAGGCTAAATGCAGTGGCGTCATAGCTCACTGCAAGCTCAAACACCCGAGCTCAAGCAATTCTCCTGCCTCAGCCTCCTGAATAGCTGAGACAACAGGCATATGCCTAGCTAATTTTTGTATTTTTTGTAAAGTTGGGGCCTTGCTCTTGCTCAGGCTAGTCTTGAACTCCTGGCCTCAAGCAATCCCCGCCCCCCACACTGCCTAGGGCTCCCACAGTGCTGGGGTTACAGATGTGAGCCACTGCACCCAGCCAGACTTGAGGTTTTTGATTCAAAATATCCTACATTCCACCATTATCTCTCCCCACCTCCCCTCAGTGTCCTTCATTATTATTTATCTAATGAGTAATCTAACTCAATACAGCCCTGTGATAGACATTGGGAATTGGCAACCCACGCCATTCACAATGTCCTATTTTCTTGCCTTTTTAAACTATAGAGGCTGGAAAGCAAAATACTTTATTTTCCTTTTTTGCTGCTGGGGTGGCCATATAATTCAGTTCTGGCCAATGAATTTTAAAGTGTCCCTTTGCAGATGAAAAGGGATAGATACAACTGGCAGGATCCTTTTGTCCTTTTGTCCCTGTTGCTTCTTCCCCCTTCTTCCTGCCTAGAAAGCAGACACGAGGCCTGGAGATGCAACAGCTAGTTGGTGACATGAGTGACAAGCATGCGGAAAAAAGCCCATAAGCTAAGAAAGGCGGAACAGAAAGACTGAAAGAGCCTTGGTCCGTGTGCATGTTTCTTCACAGCTATACCAGTGTTGGACTGCTCAGCTCTGGACTTCTCATTATGTAAGAAAAATAAAAGTCTTTTTTGCTAACATACTATTGTTACTTGTTCTTGAAACAGGTATCCTGGTATTTGCAACCAAAAGCACTCTAATAAACCAATTGTTAGACTTTCATATTTTAAAATTATTTGGCTGGGCAAGGTGGCTCACACCTGTAATCCTAGCACTCTGGGAGCCCAAGGCGGGAGGATCACTCCTGGTCAGGAGTTCAAGACCAGCCTGAGCAAGAGCTAGACCTCGTCTCTACTGAAAATAGAAAGAAATTAGCAGAACAACTAAAAATATATAGAAAAACTAGCTGGGACCGGGCGCAGTGGCTCACACCTGTAATCCTAGCACTCTGGGAGGCCATGGCGGGCGGATGGTTCAAAGTCAGGAGTTCGAAACCAGCCTGACCAAGAGCAAGACCCTGTCTCTACTAAAAAAATAGAAAGAAATTAATTGCCCAACTAAAAATATATAGAAAAAATTAGCCAGGCATGGTGGCTCATGCATGTAGTCCCAGCTACTGGGGAGGCTGAGGCAGAAGGATTGCTTGAGCCCAGGAGTTTGAGGTTGCTGTGAGCTAGGCTGACACCACAGCACTCTAACCCAGGCAACAGAGTAAGACTCTGTCTCAAAAAAATAAATAAATAAATAAAATAAAATAATTTAAACATGTCAATGTCAAAGTGAGTTTATTTTAATGTCCAGGGGCTGCTACTTGTGCATAGGAAAGACCATTTATAGTTAGTTGAGTTTTAAATTATTATAATTATTATATAATTATTTATTGAAGAGACACATTTTTTTAAAACTTTTAAGTTTAATTTACAATATTTTAGATTACTTATAATAAGTGCCATATTAGAGATGGATGCAAAGAGAAAGAAAAAGAAAACATTGTTTCACAGAGAAGCATTTGATTTAGACCTCGAAGATTGAGAAAAAATGAAAATTCCAGGCAGAAAGACTAGCACATAAAGTCAGAGACATGAAAGACCATGACATGTTAGATGGGTGTGCAGGAGAAATACAGATAGGGGCAGAAAGGAAATTGAGGCCAAATTGTTTAAAGTCTTATATAATAGACTAAGTAGTTGGAAGTTTATCCTAATAGAAAACTAGAAGTTTAAGAGTGCTTTATCACAATATGGATATTTTAGAAAGATGCTCTGCAGCTATGAGAAAAAGAGATTGGAGGAGGCCATTGGTAAAGAGGCTATTCAGAGACTATTGCAGTATAATCATTATAATAATAATTTTTTTTTTGAAACAGAGTCTTTCTCTGTTGCCTGGGCTAGAGTGCTGTGACGTCAGCCTAGCTCACAGCAACCTCAAATTCTTGGTCTCAAGCAATCCTCCCGCCTTGGGCAAAGTGCTAGGATTACAGGTGTGAGCCACGGTCCCCCGTCTATTGCAGTATAGTTAATGAGAGAGGATAAGGGTCTAAACAAAGTGAAGACCCCACTGCGTAGGCTGTGGTGGAACCCCAGGGCAGGGGACCAATGGAGGACAAAGCAGAGGCTCAGGGTACACAGTCAGAACTGAGGGGAAGTCAAGTCTGTAAGGGAAAGGGGGCCAATGTTACCAAGAAGCATTGCCACGGCTGTGAAGAACCGTGTGCTAACTGCTGCAGGCTGCAACTTCAGAAGCCAGCAGAGCACATAGAGAACAGGTGGACAAGGACACAGAGAAGGCAAAGGACACAGGCAGGGGACCCAGATGAGGACTCTGGCTCTTCATGCTGTGATGAAGATCCCTTCTCATACACCTGCTCACCATGTTAGGAGAATAAGCAGGAAGAGGAGGAAGTTGTCTGAGAAGTGTATTATATTTATCCTAGAGAAACTGAACATACCTAAAGGAATCATTTCAGTTATCAACATTACCATTCATTAAACCAGACTGGACATTTAGATAGTTCCTACCTCTACCTACCACCACACCAAGTGAGTGGTGCTCAAGAGAAGACCAGATCAGTTGTGGACAAAATAATAGGAAAATCCACTTTATCTGCAAAACAAAGTTGTAGTACAAGTTAAATTATGCAACTCCGATACAGAATCACAGAAAAAGAAGAGTTGAAGAGAGAAACTTTGGCTGGTTATGTCCTACACTGTCCGGGGAAGACAATGAATGCGGGGATGTCATCCATCCGGTCATCAGGGAGGAACTCCTGCTGATGAAGCAGGTACACTTCCTTGGGCCTGCTTCTGGCCAGCTCTTTGCTCCAACCCATGCTCCCCAAATGGCCCTTGATTACTAATTCATCTAATTCATCATCTCCAGTTCTTCAACACTAGAAAAAGGAGATAACAACATCCCAGGCCCTGCAAGAGGATAACCCCTTTTAAAGACACAGACTGGACACAGACTCATTTATTTTCTATATCAGTCTCTTAAGAGTATGGCTGGTGTTTGTCTTCATAAGCAAGATGAATCCTGGGGCACTGACAAGACAGCTTCTTGCCTGAAAAGCTGAGGAGCAGACCTTGGACCCAGGCGAATTCACACTCTGGTGATCATTTAGTCAGTTTCTCCTGGCATCGCCACTAAATTCCTGTCCCATCCCTTTAATCAGTGTCATTTCATAGTGCCAACTCCGTCTGTATCCACCAAGGATGGAAAAAGAAGTTCATGGAAGTAGAACACAGTCCAGCCAGGTGCACATATTTCCTCTGAGCTCCTGTGCTTGCCCCGGGACACACTGCAGGTGTGTTGGCCGAGCTGTCCCCTCAATGACTCATCCCTGAACTGCTTCCCATAGCCCATTCCGCTTCACTCTGACCCACTCGGAGTTCTGGCTGCTGCTTTTTATATTCCTTCCATTTATTTCTCCACTGTTCCCATTGGATTTGACCTCAACTGACTCAAAAAGCCTTGGGTGACGCCTCGCCAATTTCAGCCTGTCTCCCTCTGTCCCAGCCCTGAGCAGAAGGGCTGCTCTCCTGCCCGGCCTGCCCTGGCCCTGCCGACAGGCCTTAGAACCACAGAACCAGCCACGACACACTCACCATGTCAGAATAGGGTCAAGTTGGGATCAACCAAGCTAGGTTCAGCATTACATGTGAAGGTCCCAGCACTTTCCAGAACCTTTGGCCAGGCTCTGCCTCAGGGATCTGAGATCAGCACACTTTACAGAAAGAGAAACATGCAGCAGCAGTAGCGATTTCCCGGGGAGGCTTCGAGAAAGTAGCTGCTTCGGTAAATAGCATCTGTGAGCAAAGCTGATCCCGTGGAAGTGGTTACGGAATGGCCAGCACCGCACTGTGGCCGCAGCGGCTCTAGCTCACAGCCAAGTCACACCAGCTCGACATGTTCCCTGTTCATTACTTGCTATTTTGGGGTACAAGCCAGCCTGCGCTTGAATACCAGCCATGCCTCGTTGGCCCCAGTCTTCTCTGAGTCTCGAATTTTTCAGCTATGAAATGACAATGATTACGCCTCCTTCACAGATAAAAATGGGTGGCACGCACATCGCCTGACATGCAGCAGACACTGAGTGATGCTAATTCTGGTGCCTTTGCCTGGGAGTCTGATTCCAACCTGAGGCAGAATCTCCAGGACCCTAAAGAAGGGCCTCACCGAAGGGTCCTCTGTACTCAGTCGTCCTTCATCCTTGTCCTTAAGGGGAAAGTCACAGTCTGTGTCAGATTTGGGGCTCTTCCTTCAGAGCATGATTGAATAGGCTTCTGGGACAGAGAGGTGTTGGGGGCGGGGGGGGGGGCCTCAAGAAAATGCTTACTCTCACAACTGGATCAACTCCTTTAGAGGCAGAAAAAAAAAAAAAGAAAGAAAAAAGAAAATGCTTACTCCTTGGGTTTCAAACTTCAGTGAGCATGGGAATCACTTAGGGAATTTATTTAAAATGGATGCCCATGGCTTGGTGCGGTGGCTCACGCCTGTAATCTAGCTCTCCCAGAGACCGAGGTGGAAGGATGGCTCAAGGTCAGGAGTTTGAAACCAGCCAGAGCAAGAGCGAGACCCTGTCTCTACTATGAATAGAAAGAAATTAATTGGCCAACTAAAAATATATAGAAAAAATTAGCCGGGCATGGTGGTGCATGCCTGTAGTTCCAGCTACTCGGGAGGCTGAGGCAGGAGGATCACTTGAGCCCAGGAGTTTGAAGTTGCTGTGAGCTAGGCTGACGCCATGGCACTCACTCTAGCCTGGGCAACAAAGCGAGACCTGTTTCAAAAAATAAATAAATAAATAAATAAAAATAGATGCCTTAGGTCCCTCCCCAGACTTCCTGCTGTTAAATGAAATTTACAGGAGGCCATTGGTTTGGACCGAGATCCTGCACCAGGCCCAATAGGCCAAACCAAAATGGAGTCACTCGTGCTGAAGTTGCACAGCACCAAGCCAAAACTAAGTTGTTTATCTGACCTTCCCAGAAATCAGAAGAGAGAGAATAGCCAAATCCCCAAACAGACAAGTTTCAACTGACACGATAAGGAAGTCCCCTCTGCTTTAACCTTTACAAGGAAAGTAAATTTGAAACCACCAATCCTCTTTTCGTTCTCTGTTTCTGCTTTCCTCAGCCCTTTTCTGTCTATAAAGCCAAACTCCTCGGCTCGGCTCATCAAAACATTCATTCTATTTTACAGAATGGGATGTTGCCCAATTCTAGAATCCCAATTAAAAGCCAGTTATGATTTTAAAACAGAATTTGTTGTAATTTTGTCTTTTGAGGCTTCTAAGAGTCATGGAGTCAGACCCAGGAATCTGTATTTTGTTTTTCATTTTTTTTTAAAGCCAGTCAAATAGGATTCTGTATTTTTAATAAACTTCCCAGAATATTGTAATGTGCACCAAGGTTTGAGAACCACTGCTCTTTTCCTCCCTCCACCTCCTTGACATTGTTACCCTCTGAAGACAGAGGGCAGGCCTGGCTGGAGTCTGGTTGCAGTCTGGTTGCGGGATACTTGGTCTTGTTGTCCCTAGTTCCTGGCACACAGCCCTAAACCCCTTGCAATCTCCTGAGTTATAAGCATGTCTTTTATATATTAATGATTCATGGGGCAGGGTGGTAGCTAACTTCAGGATGGGAGCTGGTTGCCAGAAAACCAACCCAGTGACTTGAGGATTGGAACTGTTGGCCCTACTCCCCAACCTAGGGGTGGGGAGGGTTTAAAGATTCAATTTGAGCAGGCCTCAGTGGCTCACGCCTGTAATCCTAGCACTCTGGGAGGCCGAGGCGGGAGGATTGCTCAAGGTCAGGAGTTTGAGACTAGCCTGAGCAAGAGCAAGACCCTGTCTCTAATATAAATAGAAAGAAATTAATTGGCCAACTAAAAATACATAGAAAAAATTAGCTGGGCATGGTGGCGCATGCCTGTAGTCCCAGCTATGCGGGAGGCTGAGGGAGTAGGATTGCTTGAGTCCAGGAGTTTGAGGTTGCTATGAGCTAGGGTGATGCCATGGCACTCTAGCCCAGGCAACAGAGTGAGACTCTGTCTCAAAAAAAAAATTAGAAAAAAAAAAGATTGAATATGATTATCAATGGCCAATGATTTAATCAAACATGCCTTTGTAATGAAACCTTCATAAAAACCCCTAAATGCCAAGGGTTCATGAGCTTCCAGGCTGGTGAACATATTGACGTACTGGGAAGGTGGGCGCCACCCCATATACCTTGCCCTCTGCGTCTTTTCCATTTGGCTGTTCCTGAGTTGTGTCCTTTAAAACACACCAGTGAATATAAGCAGTTTCCTGAGTTCTGTGAGTCACTCTAGTGATTATCAAACTTGAAAGGAGGTCATGGAAACCCTCAAATTTGTAGTCAGCCAGGCAGAAGTGTCGGTGGCCTGGGCACCCCATTTGCGGCTGGTGTCTGGAGTAGGGGAGGTCTTGTGAGACTGAGCTCTGTAACTTGTGGGATGTGACCCTAACTCCAGGTAGATAAGTGTCAGAAATGAATTGAATAAAATTATTGGACACTTAAGTGGTGTCACTGAATTGGGAAAATGACACATATTTAATGTCAGAAATGGTGTCAGAAAAAACCACTGCACAGGCACCCTGTCACATTTGTCTGCTCCTGACTTCACCTGGCCCTTACAAAACCACCCTTATCTGTAGAATGTGGTTAAGCCCAGTAGAAACAATTCTGCTGCAATTCTCTGACCTAAATTCAGTGTCAGCCTTTTGAAGAGGAGAAGTGGGGCTTACATTTTCCCTGCTTGAGCCTACCCAAGGAGGGCCAGATCTGCCTGCAGGGCTCTGACCTTTTTCTGACTATAATCCACACCATTCCTGGTAGAAAATTCCAACAGACCAGGGAGAAAAGGGCCTCTGCTCTAAAACAGGGGCAACCTTGGCTCATGCCTGTAATCCTAGCACTCTGGGAGGCTGAGGCAGGAGGATCGCTTGAGCCCAGGAGTTTGAGGTTGCTGTGAACTAGGCTGACTCCAGGGCACTCACTCTAGCCTGGGCAACAAAGCAAGACTCTGTCTCAAAAAAATAAATAAAATAAAATAATAAAATAAAATAGGGGCAACCTGTTTGCTGATCATCTTAGGGACTCACTGCCTGCCTTGACTCTGGGGGGATGCTGCCTGTTTCCGTGTGGGCTTGGCCACGTGGTGTCTGCCCGAGCCCTCCTACTAGATTCTTTGCCCTCGTGTGTCTGGGCTATTTATCAGTACTCCAGCCTTTCCGAAGGCCCCGGAGTTGCTGCAATAAACTCACTCAGCCATTTCCACTTGAATGCACGCCAACCAAAGGCTCTGCTGAAAAAATTTGAAAGACTTCCATCTCCTGGGAGCCCAGCTGTACTGCTGTCCCAGTGTTGGTTGTTAGATGCTCTCTTCCCTTCCTCGCCTTCTCTTCCCTCTCTCCTTCTAGAATAGCCACAGTTTCATCAGTTAACGCTACCTGTCATAGTCTGTTAGTGCTGCTATAACAAAAATACCCGAGACTGGGTAATTTATAAAAAACAGAAATTTTTTTGTTTGTTTGTTTTTGTTTTTGTTTTTTGAGACAGAGTCTCACTTTGTTGCCCAGGCTAGAGTGAGTGCCGTGGCGTCAGCCTAGCTCACAGCAACCTCAAACTCCTGGGCTCAAGCCATCCTACTGCCTCAGCCTCCCCAGTAGCTGGGACTACAGGCATGTGCCACCATGCCCGGCTAATTTTTATATATATATATATATATATATATATATATGTTGGCCAATTAATTTCTTTCTATTTTTATAGTAGAGACGAGGTCTCGCTCAGGCTGGTTTTGAACTCCTGACCTTGAGCAATCCGCCCGCCTCGGCCTCCCAGAGTGCTAGGATTACAGGCGTGAGCCACTGCGCCCGGCCAAAAACCAGAAATTTATTTCTCACAGTTCTGGAGGCTTGGAAGTCCAAGGTCAAGGTACAGGCAGGTTCGGGGTCTGGGGAGGGCCAGGTCCCTGCTTCCAAGATGGCTCCTTGAACTCTGTGTCTTCGTGCGTCAGAAGGGATGGAAGGGCAAACGGGCCTCAGCTATTGCCTATAGCTCTTTCGTAAAGCACTAATCCATTCTAGAGGTCCTTCAGACCCTCCCACCTTGATCCATGGGGCCTCTAGCTCCCCACTCATAAATGCACCATCATCTAGAGTAAAATCCGTGTCTTCTTCCACGTACCTGGATATCATCTGACTCCTTTGTATTCTCTTACCTTTTGCAGTGCGTGGAGTGTATCTGACACCCCAGGCGTCGGCTCATAAACACCAGGCAGTGACCAGTACATGCCTAAGACAGGCTCAGATTCTCATTATGGATGAAGGGTGGGTGGAATGAGGTGGCACTGCCAATCCTCCAAGATCCCAGGAAAGAATATATATAAATACTGTCAACTTCTATAAGGAGTGTGACGGAGTGCTATTTATTCTCCCATGTCTTCTTCTTTATACTACATTAATAGAATGCCTAGAATAAAGAATATACATTTCCAAACCTACCTTGCATTTTGATAGGATTATTTGAATAAGTTCTGGTCAATGCAATGTGAGGAGAAGTGATGTATGGAACCTTCAGGGTGTGTCCTTAAAGGGAGGGGCCATGATCCTGTTGAGAGATCAGTCTCCCAGGGTCCTGAACATCCTTTTAGGATACGCCAAAAAAGGCAAGTCCCTGACACTCTTTAGTTGGCCATTTCTCAAGGTTAATTTTGCATGAGCAGGCCGGGCGCGGTGGCTCACGCCTGTAATCCTAGCTCTCTGGGAGGCCGAGGTGGGTGGATCATTTGAGCTCAGGAGTTCGAGACCAGCCTGAGCAAGAGCGAGACCCCATCTCTACTATAAATGGAAAGAAATTAATTGGGCAACTAATTTATATAGAAAAAAATTAGCCGGGCATGGTGGCACATGCCTGTAGTCCCAGTTGCTTGGGAGGCTGAGGCACCAGGATTGCTTGAGCCCAGGAGTTTGAGGTTGCTGTGAGCTAGGCTGATGCCACGGCACTCACTCTAGCCTGGGCAATAAAGTGAGACTCTGTCTCAAAAAAAAAAAAAAAAAAAAAAAATTTGCATGAGCAGCCTTGAGGGATGAGGTAACATCTTCTCCCAGATAAAAAGCAGGCTTGCACTCGCTATAGAAGTGGTGGATTCCAGCTGCGCTGCTGATCCACTATGTGCACAGTGTTCACCTTGGACCCTCCGTGTTGCCTCCATGAGTCTTGGGGAACCTGGGGAACTAGCTCCACCATGATGAGTGTACTATTAATATTAGTTATGCATTGAGCAATACGATCCTTTATCTCAGACCCAGAGTCTTGTGTCTTCTGCTAGCACACATGAAACAGTAATTTATTAGCTTGCAAATACAGTAAAATCCCAGAACCTGACATTCCTATCTTTGGACTCCATTCCAGAGGTAGATTGCTACTGCAGGATAGCCTAAGGATGCTAGAAATCATTTCGTAGAAAGAGCAGTCCTGAAAATAAGGCCAACATAGTAGAAAACAAAACCAAGAGGTTGAGAAAAATCAAGTCCTACTGACATAGTCTTAGCTCAGATTCATCTATGTCTGAAGAATCTTGTTTATTTATTTATTATTTATTTATTTATTTTGAGACAGAGTCTACCTCTGTTGCCTGGGCTAGACTGCAATGGCATCATCATAGCTCACTGCAACCTCAAACTCGTGGGCTCAAGTGATCCTCTTGCCTTAGCCTCCTAAGTAGCTAGTTGGGACTACAGATGCGTGCCCAGCTAATTTTTCCATTTTTTTGTAGAGATGGGTCTCGCTCTTGCTCAGGCTGGTCTCAAACTCCTGGCCTCAAGCAATCCTCCTGTCTAGGCCTCCCAAAGTGCTAGGATTATAGGTGTGAGCCACCGTACCTGGCCCCAAAAGCTGTTTTTAGGAGAGAAGTCATTTTATATCTCTCTTAAGCCACTGTTATTTTGGATTTCCATTATACGCAGCCAAATTTAATTGGTTAATTGGTTAACTAATCAAAGAGTAACTTTTCAAAGTTCTGATTTGGCAAAAAATCATTATATCTTGTCCGACATTTATCATTCAAGCTGAGCCAAATATGATCCATTCAAAAGCAAGAAATTATAAAAAATGTGAGAAGTGGGCCAGGCGTGGTGGCTCTCGCCTGTAATCCTAGCACTCTGGGAGGCCGAGGCAGGCGGATTGCTCAAGGTCAGGAGTTCGAAACCAGCCTGAGCAAGAGTGAGACCCCATCTCTACTATAAATAGAAAGAAATTAATTGGCCAACTAAAATATATAGAAAAAATTAGCTGGGCATAGTGGCACATGCCTGTAGTCCCAGCTACTCCGGAGGCTGAGGCAGTAGGATTGCTTGAGCCCAGGAGTTTGAGGTTGCTGTGAGCTAGGCTGATGCCACGGCACTCAGTCTAGTCTGGGCAACAAAGTGAGACCCTGTCTCAAAAAAACAAAAATGTGAGAAGTGTATGCTAGTTGGGACCTCTTGAACAAGTATCATATAGGAATTAAGAAGACCACACTATGTGCGGTTCCCATGGTTAGCAGATGTCAAAGGCACTATCACTTAAGCTGTACAAATTATGAAAATGGGCCCGGCCAGGTGGCTCACCCCTATAATCCCAACACTTTAGAAGGTGAGGCAGGAGGATGGCTTGAGGCCAAGAGTCCAAGACCAACTGTGAGCACCACAGCAAGATCTTATCTCTATGGCTCTCGCCTGTATTCTTAGCTCTCTGGGAGGACAAGCGGCAGGATCGCTCAAGGTCAGGAGTTCAAGACCAGCCTGAGCAAGAGTGAGACCCCGTCTCTACTAAAAATAGAAAGAAATTAGCTGGGTAATTAAAAACATACAGAAAAAATTAGCTGGACATGGTGGCACATGCCTGTAGTCCCAGCTACTTGGGATGCTGAGGCAGGAGGATGGCCTAAGCCCTGGAGTTTGAGGTTGCTGTGAGCTAGGCTGACACCATGGCACTGTAGCCCAGGCACCAGAGTAAGACACGGTCTCAAAAAAAAAAAAAGAGAAAGAAAAAAAAAGACTTTATCTCTGCAAGAAATAATAATAAAAACATAGCCCAGTATGCCGGAGCATGCCTGTAGTCTCAGCTACTAGGGAGGCTGAGGCAGGAGGATTGCTTAAGCCCAGGAGTTTGAGGTTGCAGTGAGCTACAATGACCCCACTGCACTTTAGCCCAGGCAACAGTGCAAACAGAGTGAGTCCTTGTCTCAAAAAAGAAAAGAAAAGAAAAAAGAAGAGTGCATTCCTCACATTCATTTGATATTTTTAATTAAAAAAACATTTTTTTGTTTACTTTCAACCTCAGTCTCCTGGACTACAGGAGCTCACCCCAATGCCTATCTGAGTCTTGTTGTTTCTATGTATTCTTCTTTTTCTTTTTAGTAGAGATGGGGTGTCACTCTAGTTCAGGCTGGTCTCGAACTCCTGAGCTCAAGCAATCCTCCCACCTTGGCCTCCCAGGGTGCTAAGATTACAGGCGTGAATCAGCATGCCAAGCCTTATTTGACTACGATAATTCTCAGAAGTTGCTTGAATGTTATTTTCTGCCAATAATTACATTCACCCATGCTTTTTAATATGACATGCCCTATTATGAGGAATGGAGTCTGGATGAACTTGGAGAACAAATTCCCTGATCTACCTTGTCCCCAGAGATCTTTCTGGTATGTTGGCAGATCTTGTTTTTTGAGAAACAGCAGGGTAACAGGAAATATTGAGAAAGGTTCAAAGTTGTGTCACTGTCACATTAATCAGGAGACCAAGGCAGACAAAGATAAAACAAGAATAGATGCTGAGGGGGGGAGGGGGAGCATGGGCAATATACATAACCTTAACATTTGTACCCCCACAATATGCTGAAATAAAAAAAAAAAAGAAAACAAAGTTGTTAAGAAAAGAAGATGTCAAGGTACGGCAGCACCTGCTACTGAACCACTGACAAAATGTTGAAAGCTGTTCTGTGAGACACAGGTATTCTGATGTGTCAAAATAGTCTAAACGCTTGGTTTCTCTATGATAATTCTCTATGCAGTTGTTTCTCATATCCAACTTTGAACATGTTCACAATTCTCTAATGAAATTAGCCCCCTCTTTCTTGTTTGGATGCACGTTGTTCTGGCCTGCTCAGCACCCATTCTCACTTTGGGAATAGCAGCTGCTTTTCCTTTGGGGAATCCCCCCACCCCCACTCCCAATCCATACTATTGGGTAAGGTTGCCTGCACCCTACCAAGCACCAGGTGCTTGGTTCAGAAGGGCAAGCCTGCTCAGTGAGATTTGATACTGGGACTTTTATTGATACTATTGGGAATGAGAAGCTTGTTTTGTACTTAGACTGCTACTATAGGATAGCCTGGGGTTCCTAGAAATCATTAGGTAGGAAAAGCAACCCTGAAAATAAAGCTAATGTGTTAGAAAACAAAACCAAGAACATGAGAAAAACCAAGTTCCACTGACATAGTTTTAGCCCAGATCCATCCATGCCTGAAGGCAAGTCGGTCCCTGGGCTTTTCACTGTGCTAGTCAATAAATTTCCCTTTTTGCCTAAGTCAAGTTTGAGTTGGTCTGTAACTTTTGGAACTAAAAGAGTTCTGACTCTTAAAAGTATTGCTGTTGCAAAGGACACCTAGCAGTGACTATCTAATCTGTATAAAAGCAAAGAATGTGCTCAGGCCAGTTGTTGCTCCAGAATTTCTAAAAATAAAAAGAGCCTGGTGCTACAATCAGGTCAGAGGGGAGTGGATAAGGGACTTGTTTTGAAGCTGCTTTACATAAAATTGATTAAATATCTATTATTCATATCAAAGAACAGAGGGAACAAAGGGCCCCCCAAGCCACTCCTTTAGTGCCACTGTTGACATAAACTAAGGAATGATAAATTAACAGGGTTTCCAGAGCACTGTAAGGGTCCTATATGTTTATGACTATCAATGCCTACTAGAGACAGAATGATATAGTACAATGATATAGTACAATGCCCTGGGTTCAAATCCCTGCTCTACAATTGGCCAAGTTAAATTGGACTAATGGCTAAATTCAAGAAGATCCAACTTTTTCACTTTAGATAATGGAGAACTGATGTGATACATTGAGCACTGAGGAACTGTTCTAGAATTAAGGGAGATCAAAAAGGAAGCAGCTAAATGTAACACATTATTCTGGATTGGATCCTGGACCCAATCCAGAGTTACTATATATATATATATATTTTTTTTTTTTTGGTCAGGGACCATGAAGAGTATAGTATAGTTCAGAGTTACTAAAAGGATATTATTGGAGAGGTTGGCCAAACTTAAATATGTGCTGTAACTAGATAAGTGCATTTTTAATATTAGACATTTTGAATTTGATAATTGGACTGTGGTTAGGTAAGAGCATATTCTTGTTCTTAGATACTATATACTAAGTATTTAGGGGTCAAGGATTATAATACCTATAATTTATTCTCAATGGTGAAGAAGAAAAAGAAGAAGAGGAGGAGTAGGAGGAGGAAAGGGAGAAAGGAGGAGGAAAAAAAAGGAGGAGGATGAGGAGAAAGAGGAGGAGAGTATAATTAGAAAAAAAGCATTGAAATGCATCAAAAATCTTAAATATTGATGAATCCAGGTAAAAAGTATATGGTGTCCATCATACTATTTTTCCAATTTTCTATAGGTTTGAAATTCTTCAAAAAAAAAAAAAAACAGTTGAAAAACAAAAAAAACATTAGCTTAAAAGCACACACATTCCAGAGTCTCCCTTTCATCCAGCAATTCTACAGGTAGGCACTATTCTACCTCCCTTCCTGTCTAACTGCATACATTTGAGCATCCATGACCACATTCTTATAATGCTGAGTGCTGGTAACAACCTGAAAGCCCATTGATAGAAGAGAAATTGTGGTACATTCACACGGTGGAATATTCTGTGCCGGGAGTTCGCCACTCTCCCAATAAATCGGGTCCCAGGCACGAACGTCTCAAGGGATTGGAAATAAAGGAGACAGAGACAAAGTATAAATTAAAGTGATGGAGAAATCAGGGGTCCTCCAGCATTCCCATGAGCCAGGAGGCCAAAAGTGGGGTTCTGCATCCATATTTATTCTTTCACAAACAATTATTATTAGGTACCCATTTAGATGTACATATCATGAGTTTAAGTTTTGAGGTCTCCCAAAGTAACAATAAACTAGCTAAGTATACACAAGTTAAAGATAAAATCAAATCATGAGTCAGCAGTAAAGCTTATAATCCAAATGGGAACAAAGAGACCACATACTTCTTTCTTCTTTATCTAGTTCCTCATTTACTGAATTTACTGAGACATGAACTCAGGAACATTGCCCTATGGAGAGATAGGAACATTGCTTAGAACAGCAAACTGCTCCTATCTACTGGGCTGACATCCTTTTTTTTAATTTTTTTATTTTTTTTTTGAGACAGAGTCTCACTCTGTCACCTGGGCTAGAGTGCCTTGGCATCAGCCTAGCTCACAGCAACCTCAAACTCCTGGGCTAAAGCAATCCTACTGCCTAGGCCTCCCGAGTAGCTGGGACTACAGGCATTCACCACCATGCCTGGCTAATTTTTTCTATATATTTTTAGTTGGCCAGTTAATTTCGTTCTATTTTTAGTAGAGATCGGGGTCTCGCTCTTGCTGAGGCTGGTCTTGAACTCCTGAGCTCGAAGGATCCGCCCACCTCCGCCTCCCAGAGTGCTAGCATTACAGGCATGAGCCCGGCCTGGGCTGACATCATTCTCTCCTCCTTTGGATTACAAGTCTGTTTGCAGACATCCAGGTTGTGGCCCTTAGGCCTCAAGGTGGAGTCTGTTTGCAGATCTCCCTGATCAGTGGAATGTCCCCCTCAAGGTCGGTCGAGCAGCTTTTGCTCAGCGAACTGACATGTCCACAGGTTGCTCTTTGGCAAAGTCCTGCCCCACTCCTGGGGTTCTCATGTCTCGACCCTAACCCTCAACATCTCTGCAGTTATAAGGACCCAGGTAGGCTACATGTACTAATATGAAAATATCCAAACTATATGGCTAAGTGACAAAAGGCAGTTACAGAAGAGTAAGTCTAATGAGATTTTATTTTATTTTGTTTTAGCAGAAGTCATATATTATATTGGTTTACTTTCCAAATTCTTTTTACTTTTATCAAAAACAATGCATGCATGTGATTAAAAACCAAGTAGAGTAGTCTAAAATATTTACAATGTAAAACAACAGTCTCTTGTTCTACTCCTCCCCAGCTATTAGTCCCACTCCTTGAGATAGCTCTTTTTACTTTTTAACTGTTCATTGTTTTTTAAGAGGATATACATGGGGGTGACATTCAAAATATTTGGCAACTAGGAAGCTGTAGGCCTGGATAAATCATAATCCACTTTGGCTGGTAGGTACTTCATGCTGCTGTGTGCCAGCGCACAGCAGCCCTGGAGAAGATGTGTATGTTTGTGTGTGTACATATGTATGTATGTATATGCATGTGTGCTGTGCACATGTTCTTGCAGATGCATGATGAATTACTGGAAATACATGCCAGAATCTATTGATAATGCTGGTAGGATGAATGAGACCATAGGAATCATATTGGAGGTATAATAAGTGATTGCCTTTGGGCTAAATATGGGACTGTTGTTTTACTGAGTGGGGCATACAAAGTAAGGTCTGGAAATGATTTTTAGAAGGGATATATTTAAGGCTGTGCCAAAGAGTAGGGGATTTAATGAGGTAGTTGGCAGGAGAGAGGAACTTCAAGAGAAAAGAACATGCTTTAAAAAAAAATTGGCTTCTTGAGTGCTGTGTGATTTCACTTCTTTTTGGTCTCTCCATGAACCTTCAGTGGAGTATCCCTTTCTTACTTATGCACTGTGGATGTGGATCTCTTTTCTAGGATGAGATGACTGGATATACATGTGGCTCACATTTTATCCTGAGCGTGAGTTATTATTTTACTTTTTAAAATTTATTTAAAATATTTGAGAAAAAAATTATAAAAAAACAACACAATGAACCCCATGTATCTATCATCCTAATTCAGAAATGAAACAGTACCTGAGTACCCTTCTCTGATTAATTCCCCTCCCTCTGCAGGAGAAACCACTTTCTTCAGTTGGGGTTTATTATTCTCACACGTTTCCTGTATATATATATATATTTTTTTTTTTTTTTTTGAGACAGAGTCTCACTTTATTGCCCAGGCTAGAGTGAGTGCTGTGGCGTCAGCCTAGCTCACAGCAACCTCAAACTCCTGGGCTCAAGCAATCCTGCTGCCTCAGCCTCCCAAGCAACTGGGACTACAGGCATGCGCCACCATGCCCAGCTAATTTTTTTTTTTCTATATGTATTAGTTGGCCAATTAATTTCTTTCCGTTTATAGTAGAGATGGGGTCTCGCTCTTGCTCAGGCTGGTCTCGAACTCCTGACCTCAAATGATCCGCCCACCTCGGCCTCCCAGAGAGCTAGGATTACAGGCGTGAGCCACCACGCCCAGCCTCCTATATTTTTAATACATCCATCTTTATCCCTAAATAAAACCTTATGTTGTTTTGGAAGTTTTAATATTATATACATGGGCTGGGTGCAGTGGCGCACGCCTGTAATCCTAGCACTCTGGGAGGCCAAGGCCGGAGGATTGCTTGAGCTCAGGAGTTCGAGACCAGCCTGAGCAAGAGTGAGACCCCATCTCTACTATAAATAGAAAGAAATTAGCCAAACAACTAAAAATAGAAAAAATTAGCCAGGCATGGTGGCGTGTGCCTGTAGTCCCAGCTACTCGGGAGGCTGAGGCAGGAGGACTACTTGAGCCCAGGAGTTTGAGGTTGTTGTGAGCTAGGCTGATGCCACGGCACTCTAGCCCAGGCAACAGAGTGAGACTCTGTCTTAAAAAATAATAATAATAACATATATATATATATATTATATACATGGGCTGGGTGTGGTGGCTCGCACCTGTAATCCTAGCACTTTGGGAGGCTGGGGTGGGAGGATTGCTTGAGGTCAGGAGTTCAAGACCAGCCTGAACAGGAGCAAGATCCCATCTCTACTAAAAATAGAAAAAATTAGCCAAGCATGATGGTGCATGCCTGTAGTTCCAGCTAATCAGGAGGCTGAGGCAGAAGGATTGCTTGAGCTCAGGAGTTTGAGGTTGCTGTAAGCTAGGCTGACGCCACAGCACTCTAGCGTTTTTTTCCTGCTTAACTTTATAACTATGAAATTCATGTCTGAAGATGGGTGGAGCATTAGCACATTCATTTTCCTGTTATCTCATGTTCCATTGCATGGATATACCACCAGCTATTTATCCATTCTCCAACCCATGGACCTTAAGTTGCTTCTAAATTTTTATTCTCACACATAATACTTGTATAAATATTCTTAGACACATATGCAAAAGATCATCTGGAGTATATTATAAGAAAAAGAAATGCCGAGCCATGGACTATTGCTGGGTTATGTGCAATTTGACTTTATCAGACATTGACAACATGTCCTCCAGAGTGATTTTACTGATTGAGGGATTCTTTACTTCCTCTTAAGCATTCAGTCATTCATTCAAAAAATATTTATTAGTGATCTACTAATTTGCTCTGGATACTGGTATGCAGCAGTGAAAGTTCCCACTCTTACAGCGTCCATTCTCTTAGCAGGTCGCAGATAATAACAAATAAATGAATATGCAATAGGCTTGGGGGTGAACAGATAATAACAAATAAACAAATGAATATGCAATAGGCTTGGGGGTGATCAGGGACTCATTTCCAGGATCTGTGGGTGTTAAGGACTAGCTCTTCTGCTTGGGCCCTTCTTTACCTACATTTTATATTGCTGTAATGTTTAAGAATATACCGAGTGCTTTGGAATCCATGCTCTCAGGTAACCACAATACCAGATAACATATAAGGAAGTGGTTAAGTGCTCCTATCTGTGCAGTCAAGCTGCTCAGGATCAAATCTTGGTTTCCTAACTTACTAACCTTGTGACTTTGAACAAGTTACTTAACCTCTCTAACTTTCAGTTTCTTTTTCTTTTTTTTTTGAGACAAGAGTCTCATTGTGTCGCCCCGGCTACAGTGTCGTGGTGTCAGCCTAGCTCACAGCAACCTCAACTCCTGGGCTCAAGTGATCCTTCTGCCTCAGCCTCCCGAGTAGCTGGGACTACAGGCATGCACCACCATGCCTGGCTAATTTTTTCTATTTTTGGTAGAGACGGGATCTTGCTCTTGCTCATGATGGTCTCAAACTCCTGACCTTGAGCGATCCACCCGCCTCAGCCTGCCAGAGTGTTAGGATTATAGGTGTGAGCCACCATGCCAGGCCTAACTTTCAGTTTCTGTATCAGATAATAGTGAGTGATTCCTAGGGGTATTTATTAGGTGCCCAGTAAATTTTTAACACTTTATATTTACTTGCAATCAATTAATAATAATTGGTTAGGCCAACCATGTGATATTATTCCCATTTCTAGATGAGGAAACTGAAGTTTAGAGTGGTTAAATAAATTACCCAGTCAGTAAATGCTTGCCTCTTAAACCCAGGTCTTCTGATACCAGAGCCAATTATCCACTACAACATTGTTTGTACATATGAACATAACACATATTCATGCAAGAATGATTATTATTTTTTAAAAGACGGGATCTTACTCTGTTGCCCAGGCTGGTGTATAGTGGCTCAATCACAGCTCACTGAAGCCTCAAACTCCTGGGCTCAATTTCCCACCTCAGCCTCCTGACTAGGACTACAGGAGTGTGCCACCACACCTGGCTAATTTTGTTTTTGTTTTTTAAAGAGACAGGGTCTTATTATGTTGCCCAGGCTAGTCTCCAACTCCTGGCCTCAAGAAATCCTCCTGCCTCAGCCTCCCAAAGTGCTAGGATTACAAGCACCCAGGCTATTGCACCCAGCCTCATCCAACAAATATTTATTGAGCATCTAATATGTGATAATCACTGTGCTTAGTGGTAAGGAATTCTAAGATAATCTCAATATGGCTAGTCTTCTTTGTGCAACCCTGAACTTATAAATATCTTGAGACTAGTCCCAGCACTTTGTTTCAGCTAACATTGGCTGATAATGAATTTTGAAGATTTTACTGGTTTTTATGGCGAATAGAGATGAGGATTACATCACATTAGACTCTAAATTCCTTAAAGGCAAAGACCATGTTTTATTATCAATATATAGCCAGCACTTAGCACGGTGCCTGGCACATACGCATTGAATATTTGACAAATGAACAACAAGCGATGGCCAGGCGCAGTGGCTCACGCCTGTAATCCTAGCTCTCTGGGAGGCCGAGGCGGGTGGATTGCTCGAGGTCAGGAGTTCGAAACCAGCCTGAGCAAGAGCAAGACCCCATCTCTACTATAAATGGAAAGAAATTAATTGGCCAACTAAAAATATATACAAAAAATTAGCCGGGCATGGTGGTGCATGCCTGTAGTCCCAGCTACTAGAGAGGCTGAGGCAGGAGGATCGCTTGAGCCCAGGAGTTTGAGGTTGCTGTGAGCTAGGCTGACACCATGGCACTCACTCTAGCCTGAGCAACAAAGCGAGACTCTGTCTCAAAAATCCCCCCCCAAAACAACAAGCCATACAGCCAAATTTAATCCATCTTTCTAAATAGCTTGTCAGCTGCCCCTCATAAGGCTTTCCCTAGCAATTGCTCCAAAATAGTTGGTGAAATTGAGTTAAGTTGAATGGTGAAGCATTGTACCTCTCGTGAACTTGATGGGATTCCCCCAGGTATTCCTGGCTTTCAATACAGGTAGTTTTCATCTGAAACCAAGTATAGTGAGCTTGAGTTACAAAAACAGGAAAGTCAAAATATTGAATCAGGGAGCCAATAGTTGAGAAAGCAAAGGCAACAAAATGTACTCATGGAAAGATGAGTAATGATGTAAGACAGTGTATACTGAGTGCCCACTGAGGAGAACTAAGTGACAATAAACGCTATTGGAGTTCAGAGAAATGAGAAAATGTGGGCACATGTCAACCTGACTGAAGAGAATCTATTCCAGGTCTCTATAGACAAACTGTGAAAACTGAGAAAAACTCGGTCTTGTTATTACAGTATTATGCCTCAGAGAATTTTCTCTGCGTAGCAGCTTGTCAATAGCTTAAGGCTTTGGAGTTATCTTTACGATCCCAGGGTCTGACAGGTCCCAGGAACAGCACACCCTGCAGTGTTTGTGTCCAGTGAGGAGGTGGAGATAGCGTCTAGGGGCTCAGATTTTCTCATGCCTGGCTCCCCAAGCACTCAGTTTTGGGAACTAATCTTCATCTCAGAAAAGACAGACCTTATTCGTCTCCTGGTCACCTGACACCTCTCTCTCTGGTTGGTGGAAAAGATAGCCACTTTAAGTAATTCTCCCTTTAAATATATGGCACAATCCCTGTTCCCTTTACCACATAACTTCATCCTCAGGCACTATCCACCAAAATAAAATATATATATTTCCTAGAATTTGACAATATTTCATTTTCTAGATTATTACCCTGCATCCAACGTCCCTACAATAGAGAATTTTCCCCTAGATTTAGGCTGCTGCTTCTTTTTTTCATGCACAAATATTCCTTTAGAGTATCACTGTGGGATTAAGAAAATGGGATATTTAGGAAAGAAAAATCAAGACTAATGCCTGACTGCTGACTTAAGCACAAAATAGTCCTATTTGGGACGATATGTTAAACCCTTCAAAGCAAAAGAAGTGTACTCCTTATGTCTTAGGGAAATATCAAGGTATATTTCATTTTCTACCAAGCTGAGCAACAAGACCTCCCCTAGTGGCACTTGGCATTGGCCACTCTAATGCATTTATTTCTTTCTGTAACAATGTGAGCTTGGCAGAACATTGAGAACTGGAGGCTGAGAAAAAAAATGCAGTCTTCTAGCTCACAGAAGAGATTCTAAGACGTCCTTGCTAACACAGCGTTGATGAAAGGGGTTGTGTATGAATCAGCAGCAAATGCTAAGTGGGCTGATGAGACTTGCAGAGTTTGTGAGAATTTCTGATGAAGCTGCCTATCGGTTATTATATGAGTGTGGTACTGTCTATAATTTGACTTGTTTGGTCTTTTTCTTATTGCATGTTATGCTTCACTAAAGTCTGTGTTGCAAGCTCTATTTTTTCTTCTGCTATCAGAATTCTCCTGCTTCATGATGGAGAATTAAGGCTTTGTGGTGAGAATATGAAAAATTCCTTCAAACTACACAGACAGAAAAGGCTGAGAGACAGTTATTATGTTTTATTAGCATCTGATTCCAGGAACATGATCCCAATTCTCCTAATTTCCTAATCATAGATGCATTTCTGTGCTCACCACAGTCTAGCTGGATACTTGCTGAAACACCCAGGAACCAAGCCAAAAGCAGTGTCAAGGAAACATGGACAATTATGCAGATGGGTTTAGTAAAACTTTTCTGTAGGCTCCCAGCACTCTCTCCCTTCCTAGGCCTAGTACCCCAATACAGTTGCCAGACTTAGCAAAGAAATGAATAGGTGCCTGTATTTTATCTCATAATCCTATTAAGGCCTTTAACACATTTACCTTAGTCCTCTGACAGCAGAGCCTATTTAGGGGCAGAAAAATCTGATATTAGTCATCCAATCTTAGAGCACTATTTCTTTTCTTTTTTGAGACAGAGTCACTCTGTTGCCCTGGCTACAGTGCCCTGGCATCAGCTAACAGCAACCTCAAACTCCTGGGCTCAAGCAATCCTCCTGCCTCATGCGCCACCATGTCCGGCTAATTTTTTTCTACATATTTTAGTTGGCCAGTTAATTTCTTTCTATTTTTAGTAGAGACGGGTCCTCGCTCTTGCTCAGGCTGGTTTCAAACTCCTGACCTCGAGGGTTCCGCCCACCTCTGCCTCCCAGAGTGCTAGGATTATGGGCGTTTGGCGTTTGCCACTGGCCCAGAGCACTATTTCTTTAAGTCTGGTCTTGGGTAATCTACATTAGAATAACCTGGGAATATGAAAAATGCAGATTCCTGAGTCTCACCCTAGACTCCCAGAATCAGTAATTCCAGCGGGAAGGCCTGGGCAAATGCATTTCAAATGTCCTCAGATAATTCTGAGACACACTAAAGCAAAACAATTATTTAGTGACCTCAGTGTCTTTTTCCTCTCCCAGCTGTATATACTTGAAGACTTCTTCCCACTTGTGCAAAAGGTACAGTACCTGGCATTTATAGGGGCCTCAGTAAATATTTGTTCCCTGAATCCCTTCTTAAAGGAACGTTGGCTTTCAAGAGTAAGAGATGAGTAGATACCCAAGGCAGGAGCAGGGGGTAGATCATTGCAGACTCCGGATTCGGGTTTAGAAAGACTACAGGCCCCAAAATGCAATTTCACCTCCCAAAGACTACCATTCCCAACATGCAATGCAACTGGGGGGAGCAAAAGGGAAAAACTGCAAGCCTGGCAGGGCAGGAAAGTTTGCCTTCCTGTTACCCTCGGGCAAAGTAATGGTTTATATAAGGCCTCGAAGGATATTTTTTTTCAGGAGTGGTCACTCCCTAAATCCCGGCGAGGAGAGGGCGGAGTCTGACCGAATCACGCCCCTTCTCCAGTAAACTCGGGCGGCTGCTAGCTGAGCGGCCGGAGTTTGAGGAGCGGGTGGTAGCGGCGCACTCGAGCCTCCCCATGGTGTCGGTGACGAGAGCCGTGTTTGGGGAGCTGCCCGCCGGGGCGGGCACAGTGGAGAAGTTCCAGCTGCAGTCAGACCTGCTCAGAGTGGACATCATCTCCTGGGGCTGCATCATCACAGCCCTGGAGGTCCAGGACAGGCAGGGGAGAGCCTCAGACGTGGTGCTCGGCTTTGCCGGGCTGGAAGGTGGGTTGAACTCTGCCCGGGGCCGCTCACACCGCGGATCGATCGTGCCGCCCGCCCCGCGAGGAACCGAGGGGAAAGTCCCCGAGCTTGGGCCGGTCTAACTTGGAGTGCGTGGATGTGGATCCGGCTAACTCAGGCTTGGGTGGCCGGCTGTCCAGCGTTTGGGAAAAACCATAATGAATGGAAATAGCCGTAGGACTTGGCTTCCGATTATCCATTCAGGCTTTGCCTCAGTAAAATGTAAAAAACGCCAGTTGAGGGTAACACAAACTCCAGCGACCCTGGAGCGACCTTTGAACCCCCAGATCCTTTGAGAAGGCAGGAGAGGAAAGAGGAAGCAAGTGGCACCTAGCTCTTGCCTTGTATCCTTTTTGTAGAAGGAAAATCAAAGATGTGCGTTGTCCACTTCCTTTCTCCTTAATTTTTTTTTTTTATTTTTTATTTTTTTGAGACAGAGTCTCACTCTCTTGCCCAGGCTAGAGTGAGTGCTGTGGCATCAGCCTAGCTCACAGCAACCTCAAACTCCTGGGCTCAAGCAATCCTGCTGCCTCAGCCT
>VSMD01080310.1:0-54074 GCA_008750895.1 Mirza zaza
TTTTTTTTTTTTTTTTTTTGCAAGGCAGACTTTACTTTCTTGCGTTTCCCAAAGTCGTGTGCAAGGACGTGGGTGGCCCAAGCAAGAGGTCCGTCCAGGCCGGGCCACGGTCCCTCGTAGGCCCGCCCTCAGTACCAGGATTTTTTTGTTTTTTGTTTTTTTAAGGCTTTGTCCCAGACTTCTTTTCTTCTCATTCTATATTAATCAGCTGCCATGGCTCTAAATACATCAACATGCCAATGATGTCTAAATTTTTATGTGTGCTCCAGAGCTACATTCTTGACATCCCCACATGAATGCTTACTAGGTGTCTCAAAGCTTACAACAAAAATTGAGCTAGTAATTTTCTACTATTCCTTCCCACAAACTGCTCCTCTTCCAGTGTTTTCTATCTATTCAGTTCCTCATGCCACAAACCTGGGAATCATCCTCAATGCTCTCTATTACCATAATAAATTCAACACAAGTTCAGTCAATTTTACCCTTGAACTTAACTCAAATTGGTCCATTTTCTTCATCATCACTGTCTTCAATTCCAATCTAGCCCATTATCATCTGCAGTCTGGAATATTTCTGGAATAGCCCTGTAACTAGTTCCCCCATTTCAACTTTTGTCCTTCTCCAATCCAACACAGCAGCCAGGATGATCTTTTAAAAGAAATAGGCTAGACCACGTCACTTGCTTAGAACCTATAATTGATTTCTTGCTGCATTTAGGATAATATTAAAATTTCTCATCATGACTTGCAAGGGCTTCTGTGACCTGGATCCAGTCTATCTCTCCATCTTGTGTCAGGTTCCGTTTCCTCCCATTGACTCCATTCAGTTCCTCAAATACCCTAGCATCTTTCTTACCCCAGGGCCTTTGCACATGATCTTTTTGCTTATCCACTTGATGCCTCAGTAACTCTCACTCGTCATACATAGCTTTGAGTTAAGTGGCATCATCCTTTTGGTTCTCCTTGCACCATACTTTATAATTTTCTTCATAGTATTTATCACAAAATGCATATATTTATTGGGTAACTATTTGCCTGCCTCACTCTTTAGCCTGTAAGCTCCATGAAGGTAGTAAGCATTATCTGTTTTGTTGACCATTCTACATCAGTGCCTGGCACAGAACCAAGCACACATACCTGCTCACTAAAATGTGTTAAATAAAGGAATGAGTAGACAAATGAGCCCAGCTTTGTAAAATCACACCCAATTATGTCTTGGACTTCTACACAGGGTTCTATACCACCGCCAGAGCTCCTGACATGCTAAGCAGTCTGGGAGTGCTAGCCACGACTTCTGGATGGGACACCACAGCCCCCTGTAGGGGTCATTCTAAGATGCCCCTTTATATTAAAAACATGGCTGAGGGAAAGAGGATAGCTCAGAAATTCCAAACAGTGTACATCTCTGAAATGGGAGTACCTGAGAACAAAACTGAACCTCCTCCAAGTCTCATCATGACCGTAAGCAAGAAAAGGGGTCTCTACCTGAACCCTATGTTTGCCTTGGAGCATGTGTAATCACCCTTGTGGAGAGAGGAGACTTAGAGGAGACTCCAGAAGGCCCTGGTGCTTCAGCATAAAAAAGGCTCTGGCTGCTGGTTAGGAAAGTGTTTCTTATTGCTGAACTATAAAATCTTCTTGGTGCCTAATTTCTTACAGTATATCATTAAGGATATAGTCACAAACTAAATGCTTAGTATTTTCCCAAAATATAGAAATGGCTTATATCCCAGAAGTTTCACTGGATTCACTTACTTGGAAAACAAAGCAGCTAAAAATGTTCTATTTATCTCTATATAGGAAGCATTAGTTTCCTCGTAATAATTATATAGAAATATATTAGCAGATTAACACTAGCATAGTAGCGGGTACACAGTAAATATTTAATATGTTTTAACTTAATAAATTATCTGACAGATACTGCAGCAAGAGGAAAGATCCTACCAAACTGTGAGAGATATCCAGAGATAGGGGCATCCTGTTGTATCTGAGTAGTTAGAGAAAAAGTCCCTATCAGGGACAAAGCTACAAGGGGTTAACCAGATATTGGTGACTTCTGTAAGCACATTTTCTATTAGTGATTTTATCTGATAGAGGCTCCCTCCTGTTGTAATTTGAAGAACTGAAAAGACATCAAAGAGGAAATTGTGGAGAGAAAAGGAGGCTATATGTACTCAACAGTAGTGGCTTAAAGCTCTGGCGGGGTGGGTTAGCATAATATAACAGAAAATGCTAAAATGCAATACAAAAATCTAGGGATTTGAGCTCCAACTTGGCTCAGGATGGTGAGAGAAATTTCTGGATAGAAAGGAATAACTAAATCCTTATTAACAAAAATTTTTGCAATTCTAGGTAATATTTCAAAGCAAATATCAGTGTATGTAGCCTATGATTGCAAATATCTATAAATATTTATATATGGTAAATCTAGGAGTTCCTAGACTATGAAATGGAGCCTTAGATGAGTAGAATTTTTTTTTTTTTGTATTATCCTTGAAAAGGCAATGTAATAACAACATTAAAGAAAAGTTTAGAGGGGGAAAAACACACAAACAAAAAACTGTTGGGGGAATTAGGATGGGTTTTCCCCCCTCTAAATTTTTCTTTAATGTTTTTATTACATTGCCTTTTCAAGGATAATAATAATAAAAAAAATTCTACTCATTCTAAGGCTCCATTTCATAGTCTATATGATTTTAGATCCAAGGGAAATTATTTTTCCTTATTTTAAAATTATTTGTTTTTACAGACCTTGGGGACTTAAATGTTAATTCACACATTATTTGTTTCTCATAGTCTGTCATTTTATTTAGTTAACCCAGAGTTTCTAAACCGCAGTGTGCCTTCGAATTACCCAGCGACATGCCACAAAAGTTCTAGATCCCTGCCTTGGAATTTCTGATTCACAGGTCTGAGGAAGATGGAATCTAGTTTGAAATTTCCTATATGATTCTGATATGTCACCTGGTTTGGAAAAAAAACAATGCTAAATGACAATGCTCAGTGAATTTATATAAAAGGAACTCCTAGACAGATGGAAACATCCATGGAGAACTAAACATACATATATCATCATATAAAGGAGATATTGGCTTTGTATTACAATTAATGATTATTTCCCCTTGAATGGGCTTTGCAATTTTCAAAAGCCCCTTCACATACGTACCTCTGTAAGGCACCTCACCTTTCTGGCCTCGCTTTCCTTTTTTGGAAAAAATAAGGATGTTGGACAAAATTATTTCATTTGGCCTAAAAAATAATTTTGTGCCTGATATACAATAGGCTATCAATGAATGCATACCTCACTACCTCACAAAAGTCATGTAGAGTGTATTAGGGGTTATTAATAGGTTTTTAAAAAATCGTCTTATACCTAATAAACTTGGGCTCAGAGATGTTAAATAACATAGTAAATGGATCTAAGATGAAATTTCCAGACTCCTTGTTTGATGCTCTTTAATACTAACATTCTTGCTGAAATTTGCAGATCAGACTGTGTTGGGTTAAGGACAGTCCACATGCTTGTATTGGGTATTCACACCACTACCAGTGAATGACAAACTGCTGTATATGTATAATGGCATGTAAGTTGTTACCTTCTTCTTTAACCTCTGTCTACAGTAGAGGCAGTAATTCCAGAGGCTTGATATACATGTCTACAAGTAATAAATCTGTGTGAGTTATAGCTGTGTCCTTGTAGATTTATAACTATAAGTTTTAATTCATCTCTGACAATGCATTTACATAAATTACAGCAACATAGTAACCATGCCATATGCTGGGACTTTCAAGGGGCTTGAGGGAGTTGGCTTTTTTACTACTATAAAGGGCCACTCTCTATGTATCAGAAAGCAGCATTTAATGTGGTGTGGCGGCCTTTATATAGATGTTTTCTTGTTTCTTTCATTCCTTTGAAAATAAACTATGCTTTCAAGACCTTCCTCTGTGTTAATGACTATTCTAGATTAAGATGTTCCTTTAAGGATCAGCGGAATTGCTTAAGTAGTTAAACATTCAAAGGAATGAATGCAAATTATTTCTAAGCACCCACTTTGTCTTCAAGTGTGGCGGCTTAACTGCTGACTGTGGAGCAGGAGCACAGATGAGCTGAGCCCAGAGGGACGTGGGACACGGTTGCAAGGGCAAGCCTGGTGCAACCAAGTGATGGGTACGGCCCGAGCCTCTGTGCCGTGTATGGGAAAGGGTCAGAACCAAATCTCACAAGGCTCATCCTGCACTTTTCCATCTCAGCTCACTGTTGCTGTATGAATAAAGGGAAAAGCTGAGACTT
Organism: Mirza zaza; assembly: GCA_008750895.1. Taxonomy (NCBI): domain Eukaryota; kingdom Metazoa; phylum Chordata; class Mammalia; order Primates; family Cheirogaleidae; genus Mirza; species Mirza zaza. The sequence continues at coordinate 4,291 of VSMD01080310.1, forward strand.
TTAAAGTAACGTTACTATTAACATGTACTTAGTTTTAAAATGTTTCCTATTGGTAACAGTTTTGTTCTTAGACCATGACAAAAATTCTCTTTCAAATTCAGAAACTCAAAACTGGACTTCCTTTTAAAGATGACTATGAATCAACCCACCACCATTTATCAATCACTTAAAATGTAGCAGTCATGAATGTAAATATCTTATATACATCAGCTTGATCACTCTTCAAGAGGACCTACCATTATTCATATTTTATAGACAAAGCAGCTAAGCTTAAAGAGAGCTAGTCACTTGTTCTAGGTCTCCAAGATTAAGTAGAAGGGCAAGTACCCAAACCCAGATCTATTCCAAAACCTCTGCCATCAACCCTGTCTTCCTGTTGACCTAACACAGAACAGTCCAGAGCACCAAGTTCCCTTGGGGAGACAAATGCTGGTTGCTTCCTAAACCCAACCCCTTCTGCTCAAGGAAGGCTGAAGGCCCTCTCTTGTCTCAGGAGTGAATCTCAATTAGTCAATCATGATAATTCCATTTTCTTTGCCAGCCACAGGTTGAAAAATGGATGATACAATTTTGGTCAATGAGATAAGAGAACTGGCTTTCTCAAAGTATGAATCTGCTTTTAAAACTTCCCTTTTCTGCCACGGGTTGGTATCCACTACATAGGTTGCTGGCGTGGCAGCGGCCACCCTGTACCCAAGGTGGTCTAGCCAAAGAGGCCAAGACATTGAATGCAGAGGAACCAAGTTCCCCTGGAAAGACAGGGGTCTCTGACCAAGGTGCTCACACTTCACTAGCTACCTTTGGATGTCTGTTGTACGAAATAATAATTCTTTAATAAAAAGGTTTTTTTTGGCTTCTATTACTTTGCAGATGAAATATCCTAATTATCAAATCTTTCCCATAATTCTATAATTCTTCCATTTAAAAAATTCCTTTTCATACCTAAATTAAATCTTTCTCTTTACATGTCTGTCTTCCCTTCCAGTTTATAGTCCAGATTTTTCTTCATTGTTCTCAGAAAATACTGCTTTTCCTTCTTCATTATAGGATCAATTCATATTTTTACTTAGTGTGTATATTTAAAATGCTGTATTTTAAGGCTCATCACAACCTCCTTGGTATTTGTCGTGATTTTTATTCCTTTTCTTCATCCAGCCACCACTGATGTTAATCGAGCTCCGCTCAACTGTTGCCTGGATCTTCCCAAAGCCTCCAAGAGCAAACTCTCAATTCGTTCTCGACAGTGTTGATAGTGACCTTCCAAAATTGAAGATCTGATCCTCTTGCTGCCCTGCTTCAAACACTTCATATGGTTTTTCCAAATGTAATACCATGTACTCAGCACAGTATTGATTGATACGCTCTAAAAATTTTGGCAATCAGCCACTAACATTTAAAAATTGATAGATTTCAAAATAGAAATCAAGATTCTCAGCTTATCTTTGGAAATCAGGAGATTAGGCAACACTAGATTCAAAATTCCACAACTCATCAAACAGGTGGGATGTGAGACAGAGCTGGTCCCTTTGTGTAGAGCGTGTGCTCTTCAGTTTGCTACAGTATCCACCCCTCCCAATTCTCTAACACTGAAGTAGAATATCGGTTGGCATTTTATTAAATATTTTAAAAGTTGTTTTATAGACAGAATTAAACAGAGAAATATTCTTGGAAGGTACTATCAAAAATGGAAAAATGAAAAACAAACCAAGAGGGCTTATCTTTTGTTAACTTATGCCACCTGCTTGGTCTCTGTAGGCACTGGAGTGTGGTATTGCTGACCTATGAGACTCCAAACTAAGAAGCAATCTGTCCGGGGAAGGCTTGCCATGATCTCACCCCCTGCTGTTAGGCTTCATCTCTCTCTTCCTCTCTCACATTTTTGCACTCCTTTGCAACCTTTGCTCCAGGCACAACAAAAACTTTACAGTTCTTGGAAAGAACCATCAACTAATGTGATGTCTCTGAGATTCTGTCAATGCTTCATTCTCTCCCTGAAATGTTTTCTTCCTCCATGTGTGCCTACAGAGCACCCACTCAAGGCTCAGCTCAAACATCACCTTCTTAATGAATCTTCTCCCATTCTTGTTCCCTGCCTGCACAGGATACACCCTGTCCTCCTTTGTGGAATGCCATGTTCTACTGCAGCATTGAAACACTTTACTGTACTTATTTATTTCATCTTTGTCGTTCCTTCCCGATTGTAAATAAATACCTTGCCCACTCAAGCAGTCATTCCCTTCTGCGTTGCACAGTGCCATGTAAATACTTCTAGGTACCATGTGTTGATGGTATTATAACAGAACCTTTCTAAACTGACTTCCACTAGATTTTGGAGTCAGCCAAGACTCTCAATTCCCTCTGTCCAATATCCTAACTGGTAGGCAGCACATGAGGAATGCCAGTGGTTTGTGGGCCACTCTCCGGTAAGCCCACTCACTATTGTTGTCACCTGTTGAGCTCTATGATCTAGAGTTAACCAAAGCAAAAGCTAGTTGTGCTTGTAAATATGTAGTTGGTTTAAATATTAATATCATATAAAATGTATACAGTAAAAGTAAGAAGAGGGATTTAAAAAATACATATATACACATATAAAATTAGGTGTGAGACAACAGTAGAAGACTGGGAAATGCGTAAAAATCTAGGATTATACTCTGAGATTGCTTTGTAAGTATCTTTAATTTGTCAACCCACTTAAAGAAACAGAAAATTGTGTGTCTTATCAAGACAGATGTTCTAAAACTATAATCAATGGGCCAATATGGAAACAAACTCCTAGGTACCACATTAAAAGAGATGGGAAATAAAAATATCTTTATAAGATTTAAATCAAAATGAAATGTTTAAGATTCCCCCCACTAGACTTGAGCTCCATCAGGAGCTCCACTTGGGACAGGACTTACCAAATCTGGACAAGGCCTTTTAAATTGCCATCAACATCTCCTTACAACATATCATGAACTACAGACTCATATCATCATTATATACCATATATGTATTTATATATATATATTTCTTTATATATATATATATATAAAATGAGTCATATTTATTGAATAACTACTATTATTCCAGGCCTTATTCTAAGGAGCTTACATATTGACAATGAATATAAAGAATAAAAGGGAATGAATCCAGAAGGAATTTAATGTACTATGCCTCTCCTATCTAATGTTTCTTAATTTTGTGGATTATATATATGCGGAATATATACATATACACATATATGAACATTTATGCTTTCTTTTTTTATGTGTTGAGGGGAAAAAGAGAATGGCTACCTGGGAAACTGAATGGCATTGAGAAATGCAGATGAAATAATGTGAATTTTGAGAATCAAAATAAATTTTAGCCTACCTAATGCTTTTGCAAGGATGCCCAAATGCTTGTAATAACTGCAAGGTTTGTAAACAGTAGAATTCTCTGCCTTATGTATTTCCAATTATAGACATTGCTAAGGATTTAACTTTCTCAGTGCAAAATTCTTGAATACTGCCATTCAAAGCATAACACAAATATAAGGAATACTCAATGAGCAGTGAGATAAACAATAGGAAAATACTCCCCTATACAGTTAAAAATATTCTTCTTAAAATTTTCAACTTTCAGAATAAATGATGGTCTAATTTTAAGCATTGTTCCAAATATCTGTTTCTCTTCCTAGAGGTTCTTCTCTAAATAGCATTTCACTTTTAAAACTGGAAGCTTGTTGGGTAATTCTTCAACACAGTGTCAGGAAGCCATTGTTTTCTCCAACCATTCATCTTATTATCACCCCTGATGCCGTATTTCTGGCTGTTGCTCCAGAATGCCATCAGAAGCACCTGCCATAAAACCAGCTGCTGAAAAGAGCAGGAAGAAAATACCTAAAATGCCACCGTCTGACTAAGTACTGTAGTCAATTCTCACTGCAATTTTTGCAATCACCACATAAGTGCCCTTGATGTATAAGCATTATAGACTTCTGCTTGGTGAAAACTGTGCCCGGAGCTTAAAACTCTGCCTTAAAGAAACATCAATCTTACTGTCCACAAGATCCCTAAGGTCCATTGCTCCTCCTAACTAGAAGTAAAATCTTTGTTATTTTTAGAGAAGAACACATTGTTTTCCAAACTTCTATTAATATAAGTGTGTTTGCTGACATTTCTGTTTAGTCTGGACTATCAGCTTTCTTTTGATATCTAGTACCTTAGAGTACTGGCCAGAATTAAGTGTACTATAGAAAACGTCCCTGGCTTATTTTCATAAAATGCTTTAAATCCCATACTGAAAACATTTTCATATCTTGCCAAGCCCCTCTTCTCCTAAAAATACTATTTTAGTTAACAGAATGTCAGTATTCAGTTATTTCTTTAATATTTTGGTAATGCTATGTAACTTTACTTACAAAATCTATGTTACTGATTTAGCACTTAAAAAGTCACAGATAAGAAGTGCCTCTACTTATCTATTGGAATAACTGTTTCTCACAGGAGATTGGTGCAATTCCCAGCATAATGCTGATTTGAAAACTGCTGTATTAAAACATTCACACATATTGGGGAAAACGTTTCGGAAGTTTTTGACAAGCGTGCTTTCCAGATGCTTTCCCGGTCCTCTGGGCTTTGCATATGTCGTACCTTCTGCCTGGAATAACGTCCCTTGCTCTTTCCCTTCTTTGCCTAACTCCTAATTATTAATGGCTCAGTTCAGATGTCCTCTCCTTTAGGGAGCCCTTCCCGACCAATTCTTCCCAGACTCCTAAACAAATCTGCGCTAGTGCTACTCCTGCGTTCTTCCATAACACACTGCAGGCCGCCTTCCTCGAAAGGTTAGCACAGTATTTCAACTGTGAGTTTCTGTCTGTCTTCCACACCACATTATGTTCCTTGAGCGCAAGAACAATTCATATTTAATTTTTGATCTCTTGCATATGATATAGTGTCTGGCACAGAGAAGAGCCATCATAAGTTTGTTTTATAAACAAAATGAATAATAAATCACAAATAAGTGGAGAAACAGTCTGTTGTCTAAGATGACAAATACAGGAGGCAAAATAGGCCAACTGTAGGGCAGGGGTTCATTTTTCATGAGGATAACTGCAGCTCGGAACTCGTTCTCTTATTCGCAGACATATTAGGGAGGGTATGGAAAAACTAATGCTCATAAAGTATTTGTGGGAAAACAGTTTCAAAGCATTCTCGTAATCAAATGCACAAATCTTTCCACCTAGCACTGTATATCCAGACATTTACCCTAAAAATAATCAAATATTTATAAAAACCATTTAAATAAGGATTTTTAGGGCAGTGAAATTATTCTGTACGATATAATAATGGTAGATACATGTCATTATATATTTTCCCAAACCCATAGCATATACAATACTAACAGTGAACACTAATGTGAACTAGTGACTCTGGGTGACAATGTGTCAGTGTCGGTTCATCAATTGTAACAAATGTCCCACTCAGGTGGGGATGTTAATAATTGGGGAGACTATGCATGTGTGGGGAGAGGGGGTATATGGAAAATCTCTATACCTTCTGCTCAATTTTGCTATGAGCATAAAACTATTCTAAAAATAAAGTCTATTAAAAATTTTTAATTACTCTAACTCAGAAAGAGCCTAGTATTGCAGTAATGTTAAAAGTAATATTTATAATTTCAAAAAATCACCAGAAAACAAAATATCAGTAGGATGACGAATTAATGCTATGGAAAAATAAGGATAAGATTAAACACAGATGAATAAGGACAGATCAGTAAGTATAATTTTGTAATTTGCTAATTACTTGTTTGATATTCTATTTATCCTATTTATAAAATGAGTTCAAATAGTCCTAGGAAAAAAGAACAGCAGAAAAAAATCATAAGAAAGCAATGATAACAGATCTAGCTGGTATGAAGTAGTGTACACTGCAGTGGGAAGGGACAGGATGGGGTTGACTGATTTTGTCCTACCGTGTTTCCCTGAAAATAAGACCTACCCATAAAATAAGCCCTAGCAGGATTTCTAAGCATTTGCACAATATAAGCTCTACCCCGAAAATAAGATTTAGTGATGGGCGTGGCTATGCAGTGTATCTGCACAACCCATGCATTTCGTCGTGACAGAGCAGTAAAGAAGACGAGCAGCCCTTCTCATCTGCCCCATCACGACAGCTACTATCTCAGAGGTGACTGGAAAGGTGCGGGCAGCCCCACCAACAAGGTCGGCTCCCCCTGTCAGGTCCCGGCCATCCTGTGCGTGCTGGAAGCTGAGGCTTTGAGGGGAAAATAACACATCCCCTGAAAATAAGCCCTACGGTATCTTCTTGAGGAAAAATAAATATAAGACCTTGTTTTATTTTCAGGGAAACACAATATTTAAACCAATGGTTTAATAATAATGATGGATAGCTTTTTGAGTACTTACTATTGAGTGACATTTGCTTTATATATATTTATTCTTCTAATCATTATGACACAATGCTACAAGCATTATTATACCCATTTTATAGATGAAGAGACTCAAGTATAGACAGTGTAAGTACCTTGCACAAAGCCACAAAGCTAGTGAGAATTCAGGCAGTTTTAATTTCAGAAGCTACTCTACTACACTGCCTTCTCTAGTAAGAGGAAATAAATAGCTTCATAATGAATTTATACATGATATGAAATTTGGCATATTATAAACAACAACAAAGAAATAGTGACAATTATTCTGTGTAAAAGTATGGATACAAATAAAGAATTTAAGATAGCTGTGTAACTTACAAGGGGTATAAGAAATTCGAAGGTCAAAAATAAATTTCAATGGAAACATTAATGAAAACATTAACGAAAACAGAATCAACATTCATCATTTTAATGTGAATTGTCTTCAGCATTTTTGTTTGCCAGGAGTGTCTCACCTGTTATTGTATGGTAACTGTATATCCTGGGTGAGGTGAGACATTTCAATATAATATAAAGACAAATGTAACCAGAAAGGGGTATCTCCTGAAATTCTTGTAATAAATCATCCAACAGATATTTCTGAATGCTTCCTATGTAACTTGCGAGAGGACGAGGATGGGGGATGATAAAGTATGGCACTATCCAATGAAACATGGCTCAAAGGAGGAGGGGATTGTGTGCAATGATCCAAATCAGAATCTCAAAGGCCTGAAGAACGGGTCAAGAGCCCAACTTAGGCTGTTTAACAGAGGAAAAAGGTAGATTCCACTTATACTGCTAGGGAAAAGTTAACTCAGTAACTGGATATGGATGGATGAAGAGGCAGGATGAACTGTGGTGTCACTATATTATTATGCCATTAACAGAAAAAGGTAGGTTAGAAAGGATGCTGATACAAAGTAGGGACTGGGGAGATTTCCCAACACACTGAATTTGAGATAATAAGATATCTGAATGGAAATGTCTAGCAAATCATTAAAAGTCAAGGAGTCAAGGCAGGGCCCTGGCTGTAGATCTGATTTGTTTTACCTGCTTACAGGGAATAGTCAAGAGTCAATACTAATGTACGGATTTTCAGCCAAAGTCAGGAAAAAGAACGGATAAAAGAATTAGTACTCTGGACAGTGGAGCAATAAGAATGAACCATAAGGTACTCCAAGAAATTAAGAAATCCGGCAAATGAGATAGTGAAATGAAAGCCAAGACAGGTGATAGTGCTATGCAAGTCAAAGGAAGACGGAATTTGCGGGAAAGGGAAATCAATTATATTAAGCCATGCCAAGGGAGCGTGTGATGTCAGTGGCACTATCGAGGTGGAAGCCAGAAGGTACGGGGCAGAGAGAATGCCGCAGACCACTCATTCACTACATACAATAGTTAAGGAAAGGAGAGAAGTAGAATGGTAGTTACAGAAGGGATTATAAAATACCACTTTAAAGGAGCCATTAAAGATGGATATACCATGAAGCTAATGAAGTTTACATTTTATTTTTTTTGATTTGCACAGGCCTCATTTTTTTTCTCTTAAAGGGAACTCTCCCAAATTATATGAACTCCAGGTCCTATAAAACCTGGACTGGCCCCTGGCGCCATAAGGAATGAAGTAGAAATAGATGCATTCCACAGCTGCTAAGACTAGTCCTCAAAACTACTTTGCGTTTGAGGAAAAAATGAGAAAGAGGGAAGAAAGCTTATTAGAACAATGAGGCAGTCTCCCTCATCTTCCATACCCACTTTAAGGTGGCTGTACTTATACTGGTTTTCTCGTTAGTTTGTATGTGCAGGGCTTGTCTATAACGATGTTGCTGGACTAGTTGGTGAAGTCCTTTGTTGGCTGAAGAATGAAAAGTATGCCAGGTAGAACAATGATGAGATAAGTCAGGGTTCAAAGGCTGGTAAAAATAGATTTGGACAGGGTGCAGAGTTGTTTTCACTTCATACTTTTAAATTAGCAAAGGAGCAGGGCAGAGGATATTCAGGAGATAAGGGTACAAGTAAGTGGATGCGGTATCCTGCTTCCTTCTTTAATTAGGCAGGTGTATCTGAAGTTCAGAGGTCAATGCATCTATCCCACATGCAGCAAGAAGTCTTCAAGGCCAGAGGAGCTCCAACTGTAGGCTCACTGCTTTTTTATACCACTAGGCTGTGTGACGTGGCACGTTAATAATCCAGAATTTACCTCGTGCTCCATAAAGGCTTATAGCAGCTAGAGCACAGTAGCCACAGTTGTATAGATACAGTCAATCTTTGCTTCTATTTTTTCCCCTTCATTATCTGGCCTTTGGCTGTCCTGGTCGTGGTTTACTACAGAAATACAGGTATATCTTTCATGACTCATAAGAAAGGATTTCTATGCTATTTCTGAAAAGATATCTCATCATACTGAAATATAATTATACCCAAATTAATATTTTTGATATAATTATAGTACATTTTGTTTTCATTTACCATATCATATTTCTTAACACATTTTTTTACTCCAAAGACTCAGGGTTATTTGGGCAACATATATTTTATTGTGCATCTATTATGTACCAGACACTACACAGTGTGAGGCTTCAAGAATAGGCTCTTTAAGGAACCTACTCAAACTTTTCAATAATTAACTTCTTTTAATAATTTGAGATACAGACTCTTTAGCCATGTTCTTTCTCTCATACATCATTGCTTTTTTTGTAGTTTACACCAAAGCATGAGAAGAAGGTAAGTGCCTAGATTTACCAAAGTAGACCAGATGCCTCCAAGTGACAAAGCACAGCTGGCTCTCTGGTTTCTGCATCCTTGGATTCAACCAACCACAGATTGAAAATAGGAAAAAAAAGTGGCAGGTTTGTGTCTGTACTGAACATGTATAGGCTACTTTTTGGTTCTTATACCCCCAACTATTTACATCGTATTAGACGCCATAAACAACCTAGAGATGATTTAAAGTACATGGGAAGATGTGCCTAGCTTATACACAAATACCGTGTCATTTTATATCATGGACTTGAGTACCTGTGGATTTTGGTATCTATAGTGGTCCTGGAACCAATTCCCTAGATACTGAGAGATGAAGTACAAACTTCATAAGGAAAACTAGCTTGCTAACACGGGCTTAAGAGAAGTCTGCACAAAGCCAGTAGTTATTACAAAGAATGAAATCAGTGAGATATGCTATCAAGTCTGCCAAAGGCAATATTGCTAGCGGAAAGATTTTCATTGCCGATTTAACCAAACACATACACCAAGCTCTAAAGAGTCAGGGACTCTAATTCGCCTGCTTAGCAAGACCACTGCCTATCATCAAAATTTAAGCACTTCATAGGGAGTTAGATACTTTTTTTTTTTTAATTAAGCAAAATTCGAGTCAGGTATATTCCTAACTTGCCAGTGCTTGCCAAGTAAAAGCAAAGTCAGCAGCACAGCAGGACTTTAACAATTGAATTGCATCAAAGTTTCTGATCTCCATAACCAGTAGAGACTCAGCTACCACCACAGGCAAGAGCTGCCTTTAGAAAGGAAATCCACACATGGCCTGGGGCAGTGCTGCTCCAACTTTCCCAGCAAAATACTCCCAACTGAGGAGTGTGGACCCCTAGCCCTAGGGTCTACAGAAACCCTGATGTCTCAAGTTTTATCTTTAAAATTCCCTAAAATGAATGCAACTTAATGGTAATGTAATACATTTCCAAGTTTATTTTAATAATAGCCACCATTTACTTGAATGATAACTACTTGGCGGGCACTGTGCTAAGAATTTTACTTAAATTATCTTATTTACTTCTGACAAAGACTCTCTCCTTTGACCAAAACTTTAGTCAGGCTTCTCTGCCTCACTAGGCCTGACCTTGGGCTCTCTGTCCCCGTTGAATCCAGTTGGAGCAAGAATCTTGCTATATCTGTTTAGCAAAAGTCCCCCACCCTCCAACATCTTACAACCTGCCAAGAACCCTGTCTAGTCAGTGTAGCTAGAATCGCTTTCTCTTAGTAATTTTCCTCCCCCTGACCCTACCCTGCTCCTTGGTTATATATCCCCAAATTGTTCTTGCTGAAGTCAGAGTGTCTGCCCCTCTGCAAGACCCTATTGCACATCTACCACCAAGCCCATCCTTGAATAAAGTCTGCCTTACCATCCTTTTTTTCTTTTTAACTTTTTTTTTTTAAAGGGAGGGGGGTAGTGAAGAGGGGCGGTCAGTTTCCTTGTGTTTTTTTGTCGTTGTTGTCGAGACAGTCTCCCTCTGTCGCCCTGGGTAGAGTACAGTGGCATCATCATAGCTCACTGCAACCTCCAAGTCCTGGGCTCAAGCGATCCTCCTGCCCAGGCCTCTAGAGTAGCTGGCACTACAGGCATGCGCCACCACACCCAGCTAATATATATTTTTTGAGTAGAGATGGGGTCTCACACTTGCTCAGGCTGGTTTTGAAGTCCTGAGCTCAAGCGATCCTCCAGCCTTGGCCTCCCTAGCACTCCCCTAGAGTGCCAGGATTGCAAGCCTGAACCACTGCGCCCGACCCTGCCTTAACATCTTCAACAGTATTTGGATACATTTTTCTTACTACTTCTTATAATAACAGGTACTATTTATACTAATATCACCATTTTACAAATGAAGAAACTTCAGCTCTGAGAAGTTAAGAAACTTCCTCAAGGTTATAAAGTTAATTAGTGGTGGAGATGAGATTCAAGATCACATAACTTTCTAATTATCTTTATCTACTATACTACACTATAATGTTTTAAATCACTTTTAGTTAAATTAGTTAACTCTTCCTCCTCAATTACCTTAGTCAGGGGTCAGCAAACTTTTTTTGTAAAGGGCCAAATAGCAAATATTTTAGGCCTGCAGACCACCTATAGTCTTGGCCAGCTAAAACTACTCAATTCTGCCATTGTAGTAGACAATACATAACCAAATGCGCTGACCTGTGTTCCAATAACACTTTATTTACTAAAACAGGTGGCAACCTAGTTTGGGGCCATAATTTGCCACCCTGGATATAACTAAAATTCACGTTCCAGACAGAAGTGTCATATTTATCCTGTGGCTTTGCATAATCGCCTACTCTAGTTTGGGAAGAACAGGTCTAAAGAAAACAAAAAAAAGAAGCCAATACCAAAAGGTAAGGAAAAGGGACTTAATTTTTCTTTTATTCCTTACTAACCAATCTAATAACAACATCAGGGGACATATGTCACCCTCCCTTCAGTCGTAGTCGTGGGTTCTCTGACTTTAGTGGGCCCCACGGATCTTCTCTCTGGACCCTTCTCAGGCTTCCGCATCCTTCTCTTCCTTTGGCATGAGTCCCTCCATTTAGGTGGTTAGGCCTTATCTTTCCACCCAGCTGGGATCCTATCCTCATAGCCAAGGGAACTTTCTAATTATCCCTTCTATATTTTTTATGTCATATCTCTGTCTTTGGTCATGCTTGAAAAATTGTATCACTCTCTCTGTTAACTGATCCCAACAGATTCTCCAAGAAATGCTTTACTGCATTCTTTGTTCAAAATGATCCTTTGATTCACCCTACGAAACATCATTTCTAAACATGCCACCTCTACTTGTACATTCTGCTTCAGCTGTTAATTCACCTATTTCAAATATTACAACACTCACAAAAGAATTAAGAAGAGAATCGCTCAGGAATTGAATCCTTGTCACTGGATCTAACTGGTAATTGGCAAAGGTGAAGACTGATTTTAGAGATTTAGCTTTGTTTTTTCATGTTCTGAATGATGAGAGGAAAGGGTAATCTTCCCTTTCAGACAGAACTGGAGGGAAAAGGTTATTCAACTAATACAATGTTAATAACTTTGGGTATCAAAATTAAGAAGATGAGAGAGAAAAAAACTGGGGGGAATACTAAAATGTTTATATGTACTAAAATGATATACAGACAATAAAATGGAATATGAATGCATTACATATTCTTGTTAAGAACGTCTTTGATAAGTGTATTACAAGTAATTTAATGGAAAAAATAAGATATTCAAAATATTAATTTTTTTGCATGTTACCAAGATCTTTACTGAGACACTTAGTAGGAAGAAAAACAGAAAGAAATGTATACTTAAGTACAATTTGGTACTTTTTCACTATTCTTAAGTGCTATTCTTTTCCCACTCATCCTAGTGTCACCTCACTGTGTTCGCATTGCCTCCCTCTTCTCTCCTCTGGTGGCAATTGTATCTTATCTGATAACAAAGAATCCTCACTATGATTTCCTCCCTTCATTTTTAAAGAAGCTTGACAAGGTCCCCTCATTCTATTATTTTTTTGTCTTTACGTTGTAGATGTTTGTGATTTACTTCTCTCAAGTCAGCTAGTAGTAATATACTTCAATTTTTAAAAAACTGTCTTAACAAAAGAAAATCTGAAAATGCTATTTGAAGAATCTGCCTCTCTCAGGAAAGAATATTATCAACAACATGTGAGTTAATTTTAAACAAGCATTCAGAGTGGTTTCATTGTTCTTAGTGAGAGCACTGAGTAAAAGAATATGATCACCAGTGGGAGTTAATGTCTTTAAAAAAAAAAAATCACACACACACAGAAAATTTGATAGGTAAATAAATATGGTACATACTCCACACACTCCCAGGAAATGCACAGTGCACATTCACACATTAAAGACTCTGAGAAAATCTACACAAAGAAATGTATTTAACTTTCAAACAGTATCCCCTAAACTTATCTGATCGACCTTTGAAACTCTTATTCCCAACACCTATTACCATCTCTTGTAACTATTTCATGGAAAGAAGCCAGGAAAGCTTTTGGAGAATTACTTACTCGTTTATTAAATTTAAAATTTTAGCCACGTCCTTATGAATTTCTTCATATTCCTTTTGAAAATTTCTAATATGGTAATGTTAATACAACTGAATATATCCGCATTAATAAATGCCACAATGAAATATAACAAGCTATGATTTGAAACTATTCATCAGTGAACATTATAAATTTACCATGATCATGGTAGAGCCTCACCCTGGTCTTGTCACTAAGAGGGTGACTCTGGGTGGGATAAAGCGATTTAAAGCTCTGAGCTTCAATTCTCTTATGTCTAAAGGGGGCCAGACTTTCCCTTTCTACCCAACTGGTATATTTTCAGAATCAGGTGATCAAGACCAGAATCAAAAATTTTTTGTATCACAGTGTTATAAAAATATAAAAAGTATTATAAAAATACATTATTTCAAATAGAGCATCGATTTCCTTTTTAGAACTCTAAATGCTACTGTGACTTCTCTTTATGAACTCTCTAGATTACTAGATTACTGTCTTACAATTACTAAATATCCCATTTTACTTAGACTGACAATTAATTTTTGTTCAATCATCACATCATAATAATGCATCATCAAACTGCTTGGAAAACACGGCACAAAAATAAGTTAGAAAATCAGAAAGCGTTGTTTTAAAAAAGACATATTACAAAGTAGTTTGTGAGCAATGCTACCTTACTCTGGGCTCCATTCTGAACTCATCTGTGGCAGCCCTTCAGGCCCAGTGAATAAAGACAGTAGGGCTCTATATTCTTTGAGTCCTTCATTAAACTATTGATCCCTTTAGCATTATCCATAATGTTCCAGCAGCTCAGCACGTCAACTGGTAAAGTGCTAGTCTCTCTCTCCTTTCAATAACTTCCACACTTTATGGAGAGGAAGTCACAATGATTTATTTACCTGACATTTTCCAGTCCGGATGTCGTACAGGGCCACTGAACCATGGCGAGCTCCAACTGCTATTCTGTGATTCCGCTCATAATAGCTGACCATGTAGAACCTGCATTGAACATTTTAACAACAACAACAAAAACAAAAACAAAAAGCCAGGTGAGATGACCTGCACATGGAAGTGGACAGCAACACGTTTCAAAGATTAAAGCCAGCTCTGATAGAAATTTCTAAATAAATATACTGATAATAAACATATTAAGACCTTTCAAAAATGTTTCGGTAATTCTTCAAAATCAACTGGAAAAAAAATGATATAGATTATCACTTAGGCCTCTTACTAATTATTTTCAACAGAAAACAATTTATGATCACAAACACCCTTGAATTTTTGGAAAAAGAAATAGGGTCAAATACACAAGGATAAAACACAAAAACCCAGTTTCGCTACAGTGACTGTTATGCAAATATTTCTATTTGAACAGAAATGTAACAGATGAAAAGGCTTACATAGTCAATCTGATTATGTTCTTGTGGTTTATTACAGTATTAAGGAGTGAAACATACTTTCTCACAGATCATAAAAAGGCTACATAAATTTATGCTTCAGTTCGTATCAGTAACTTAGAATAAAATTAGAAAGCTATCCACCAGAAAAAAAAATTATCCTGCAAATTCCTTTAATTTTCTATATTTACTCATTTATCTAAATGATAGTTGCGGCTATAGGCAGTACAAATAAGCATATTTGGTACTTATTTGGCATTGCATAAAAATAGGATTTAGGGAGGACAGTTTGAAGGTTATAAGAGGTTGATTTATTGTTTTTTCCTAGATTAATTTTCATGACTGGATTAAGTTTTTGAATTTCTGATCTATGCTTTATCATACTGACTTCAGATCCATATGGTTAGGGCCTGAAGATAAAAATTATTAGAAGTGTAAATAAGGCACAATTTATATCTGCAAAGAGTTTCAACTACAAGGTGTGTCCAGAAAGTATCCAGTCATGTAATAATATGAAAAATAGAGACATTTATTGAAGAAGATACAAGATACAAGAAACCTTGCACATAAGACAATGACGCCTCAGTCCCTTTCAAAGTAGGCACCTTGGGACCTCACACAGTTCTCCCAGCGTGTCTTAACCTAACCCATACATGCTCAACATCCTCAGGTGTTCTGCTTGTTGCAGGCCTTCTAGAATGTGGATCACTTTCAACAGATTCTTGACCATCTTTGAAGCATTTGTGCCACACTTTCATTTGCACTGTACTCATTGCATCCTCCCCCAAAGCCTTCTGAATCATCCAAATAGTTTCCTTGGAGGAATGTTCAAGCTTAACACAAAATTTAATGCAGATTCATTGCTCTACTCACTCAGTCATTTTGAATGTGACAGCCACACAGCATACATGCTCATTCAAGGCATCTAGTGCCCCACTCACTAGTACAGTGACGTCATGATTGTCCACACATGCACATTCCAGTCCACTCTCCTTGGCTGCCAGGTTACACGGTGCAAACCGTTCTCCTTATGTTAACAATGGCTGGATTCTTTCCCCTTATCTAGTTCTATTGTCTCAGTGTGAGTGGCCCAGATAACAACTGGCCTACCCTAAATATTCATGTGGATTTTGCATCCATTCTACAACACATTCTTTGCCCCTTCTCCCTTTGGTTCCATACTACCAACCTAACTTTTCTGTTAAAAGGGGAAGGGGATGTAAGACACATCAGAAAAAAATCTCATCTAATGCTTTCTGGAGGTAGATATAGAGTAAAAACTACTAGGGCATGGGGCAGAATTTCTGAAATTCTAGTAAGAGAGGCTGAGAGAGACAAAATGTTTGTATGTGGGAGCATTCTGAAACTAGGGTCCTCTGACAGTCATTTTGGCATTAACAGACACTATGACATTTATACATATGTCCTAAATCTAGAATATGAATTATTAAGTTTTAAAATCTTTTGTTATTTATTACCAAGTAATAGATTAAACAATATTTTTGTCTTATCTGTAAGTTTTACCTGCTGACCAACCTCTTCTCCTTCAGTTACTAATGCTTCATTTTTAGTAACATGGAAACCACCACTTTAGAATGTCCTGCTGAATGGTTTTGCTGTACTCAGGAATGGCACTGTCCTCTTTGTATATTGGTTTAGGAAAAGAAGGACACAGAAAGCTCTGGAAACAAGCATCTTTCCCCCACTATTAAGTGGTAAGTAAAAAGTTACTTTCTCAGAGCTTTTCCTGTCCAAAGCATCATATTATTCTACCTCAGTAGAGAGAGTGGTATCAGCATACAAAACCTACAATTCCTACACTTGAAAATGACTTAGAAGAGTTTAAAAACATTTACTATTCTGTTATTCAATAATTCCAGTCACCTAAGTATTGGCCATCACTGTATACGTCTATATTTACATCTATATCTATACCCACATATCATTTATGTACTAGGAGAGTAACCCAGAATATAATATCTGACAAATGTTCCAACAAATATTTATTCTGTGCAGGTTAACTGCCACAAGGGGAAAATGCAGTGGTATTTTGTTTTACCTATTATTTGCACAGATTTAACAACTATATTGCCAAAATCCTTGTGCAAAACTGAATATAATTACCCCCAAAATAACTGTCTTCAAAATAAAACGTAGGTAAAATATACACATTGACAAAACCTTAGTGAAACTAGAATCTGAAGATTCTATGCTCTAGATATCAACCTCATCCTTCTATATCATCTACAAATACCATTATTTATGGGAGAAAAAAAGATCAAACCTATTCTTGGTATCAAATCTTTAGTCTGCCTGAAAGGACCATATATCACAGGTCTGCATTTTCCATTCTGTGCAATTTACTACTGGATTAATACTTCTAAACAATATCTCAAAGAATTCTGTACAAGGAAGGTCTTATGGCATGTTTTTGTCATAGAATTTCTTTGTTAAACTTTTTATTCCTTTAACAGTGGCTCTCTTAAGAGAAGAAATCAGTGGTGTATGTATGTAGTCACTTCCCGAATATCCACTGTGGGAACTAGCTGCAGTGAGCCAATCACTGCTGAAGCTTCCAGAGCCCACCACACCCCCAGACTACTCTCTTTCTGGAACCAGTTCTCCATTTGGAAGCTGTCAAGATTAAGGATGGTAAGATGAACATTACTTTCCCCCAACCCTGAAGGTATCAATGGATTGAAGAGGAGGGTCCATCCTATGTTTTAATGCTATACTAGTCTAGTCTTGACCAGAACACTCACAGAAGTCTTGAATTCCTCTAAAATTTGGGGGCTCGGAGTAAGAGTTCACGTGTGCTGAGCCTTCTGGAAATGGTAGCTTAGTCCCTGGTTCACTTTGTCGATAACATGTTACCTGGGCAGCATTTCTTGGGCAATAACCTGGCCAGAATTCTTTTGTTGTGTTCACATTAGAACAGTTCTCCTCTTCTAGGTGAATCAGAGGGAAACTCTGTTAAGTCAGAGAGAACATTACCTCTTAAGTAAGTGAAAGAAGGATAAAGTGGAATTGAGTAATCATGTAAAATGTATTTCTTGCTGAGACTGAGGTGGTCATTATCCAAAAAGTTTAAAGTCACTGATCTCTATGCTTTTGTTATTGGCCATATGCTGCAGAGTGACCCTTTTCACCCATAAATCAAGTTACCTTGCTCTTTTCATAACTGTCCTTCAAGGCCCTGACACCTTTCAGACTACATCTCCCCTCCCATTTGTTCATTCTGCTTGTGATAGTGATCTCCTTTAACTATCTTGAAAATGCTAAGAGGGTTCCCACTTGGAGCTTTGACACTTGCTGCTCGTTCTGCTTAAAAATCTCATCAGCCTGCTCTGTCCATTGCTTGTGCCCTCACTTTGCTTAGGTCCCTGTTTGAAGTTATCTTGATAAAGTAGGCCTTTATGGGCCACCTTGCTTAATACAAGTCTAGTCTTGACCAGAACACTCACAGAAGTCTTGAATTCCTCTAAAATTTGGGGCTCGGAGTAAGGGTTCACGTGTGCTGAGCCTTCTGGAAATGGTAGCTCAGTCTCTGGTTCACTTTGTCAATAACATGTTACCTGGACAGCATTTCTTGGGCAATAACCTGGCCAGAGTTTGCCAAGCACCCCATCACTCTTTACCTAATATCCTATTTTTTCTTTATAATACTTAATACCACTGAGATATTAAACAATTTTTTTGGTTTATTGCTTGTTTTAGTCCATCTGGGAGACCTGTATTCTGTTGATGCATGAATAAATGAATATAGTCCTAGCAATCAGGATGCAATAGTAAGAAGTTTAATGCAGTGACAAGTTCACAACACTATGCTTATCCTTCAGTGACTAGTGTATAGACTATGCTAAACATGGATTTTTAAGATCAATGAGTATTTTATAGGGTCTAAAATAATAATTGAGATGAATAATAAAGGAAACAAAAATTGTCCCAAAAAAGGCAGAAATCAAGAAATAGACTGCCGTGTAACCATTCTAAAAATGTATTTTCAATTGAGACAAACAATTGCAGATTTACAAGAAGTTATCTGTAAAGGCTCCTGGAACCTGGGTACATTAGCATGAGACTGACAGTGACATAATGAAAAGTATTTAATTATATCTTAGGGACTAGAAAAGGTTACACAGGCTGAAATTCAAGAAGGTAACTATAAATAGTCTAAATAATGATACGTACAATAAAATATATTTTTAAATGTTGTCCTGGGAATAAAAATATTCTAAAAGTTTGCCAATTATTTATATTAGCACACATAAATTTCAATGAAAATGATATTATCACACAAAACATAATTAAAAATAATCACTGATATAATCCATTTCTCCACAGCCATATCTGTGACTTTAGCTATTCAGGAGCAACTCACAATGGGATGTACTCACCCCACGAAGGGGTGGCTTACGATCTGAAACACAAATGGGAACTGAGTCCACTCTGGCACAGCAAATCACTTTGAATGGGTGTTTGCCAAGCACCCAGTACCTAAGTCTCTAAATCACCTATCATTATCATCACCATCCTCACTTGCACCTCTGAATAAATACTACAGAAAGATTAAATACATAGTTAGTTTGTTATTTTCCTAAGGAATATGAATGCCAACTAATAACATGCTAATAAGTAGGGGAAATGAATGCTCAAAATATTTTAAATCTGCATATTTCAAATACTTGTGATTTTCAAGCAAAACCTGATAACAACTGCAAATTATTTCAGTTTCTAAGTTTGCTAATACAAGTAACATAGATTTGGGTTTGAAACACTTCTTCACATTTCAAACAGCCTAAAAATTAAATATTCTTCCTGTTATATAGTAAGGTGGAATATTGCTGGAAGGTCTAGAGTTCTGTTTTATTTTAATATGAAGAACTTTATTTTAATACTGAAAGCCATCTGTTGGGGAGATCTCTATTTTAAGAATAGAGAACTGGGCCGGGCGCGGTGGCTCAAGCCTGTAATCCTAGCTCTCTGGGAGGCCGAGGTGGGCAGATCGTTTGAGCTCAGGAGTTCGAGACCAGCCTGAGCAAGAGTGAGACCCCATTTCTACTATAAATAGAAAGAAATTAATTGGCCAACTAATATATATAGAAAAAAAAAAAATTAGCCGGGCATGGTGGCACATGCCTGTAGTCCCAGCTACTTGGGAGGCTGAGGCAGCAGGATTGCTTGAGCCCAGGAGTTTGAGGTTGCTGTGAGCTAGGCTGACGCCACGGCACTCACTCTAGCCTGGGCAATAAAGTGAGACTCTGTCTCAAAAAAAAAAAAAAAAAAAAGAATAGAGAACTGGACTCGAATGATTTTAGAGGGATGTCTATTCGTGAGTATAGGAGTAATTACTGGTGAGTAAAGGAGTAACATCTATAATTATTTATCATCAAAGGTATACTATAAAATGGTAACTAATTTAAGAATTTTACAGGAAGTTAGGATTGAAGCTGCTTTACATCCTATCATTGTAATCGCCATGCAGGATAACAACAAACCACAGGTTTGGAGGAGTTTCTTAAAAAATGAGCTCATGCACTGTTCTAAAGTAGACAGTGTTCATTTCCTCACTGGATTTTAAGTGCCCATTTAGGGTGAACAGAGCTGACTCAGCTTTTCACTTGAAAAGTAAAATCAATCAGTCTGTCTGCATAATAACAAAGTTTAAGAAAAAGTAAACTATCTCTGAAAATACAGACTTTTAACTCTTCTTTCTAGATAAGTTTTTTCCTATTCAGTTCAAAAGTTTAAATACATATCTTACCTTGAATTTTTTGTCTCTTATGTGTATTATAACTTTAATGTTTTCCTAATGATGACTTTTTACTATTTCTCTCATCTGCATTATTCTAATATATATCCAATTTTAAAGGATTACACACACTTATTGAAAAGAGACAGATGATTCAGAAAAACAGTTAAGAAGTGAAAGTTACCCTCCACCACTAATCCTCTCCATCACCTCAGATATCCACCAGATTTTTTTCTCTTCAAATATATACATGCACATGCATGAAATATCAATCTTCGCATATAATTTGTTAAAAAATGACTGTATATTTCCTGCTCTTCTGCACCATTACTAATTTCTCTTTATATTTTTCTTTTACTATCACCTTTCCTTGTCAGTAGAAATGGATTGACTTCAATCTTTTTAATGACTGTATGATATGCCACAGTTCTAGTATATTTTAATGGAAACATCTGTTAATAATTTCATTTAGAGGACACAAGTAAATATCTTAATATAAAGCACATTTTTCTATATAAAAACATATTAAGATGACTTCCAACAAAGGTTAATTGAAAAATTAGCTAATTTTTCAATTATGGTGACACACATCTCAGCTACTTGGGTGGCTGACGAAGAATTGCTTGAGCCCAGGAGTTGGAGGTTGCAGTCAGCTATGATGATGCCACTGTACTCTAAGCCAGGGCAACAGAGACACTGTCTCAAAAAAAATTTTTTTTATATATCAACATGAAATGAGTTTATAATCATTTAAAATACATAAATATTTTTTAAATTGCTCAGTTTTAATTTCTAATACACTAAAAATCTATGGATAAAAGCTTCACAAACAAAAACTTAGGTCTTTAATTTTTATGAGGTCCTGAGATCAAAAAGTTTAAGAACCACTACCTAAAGACTGAAAAGCATTTGGAAATCAAAACCGTAATGAGAGAGACAGTGATTGATTGATTGACTGATTAGCAAAATAGTGGGGGTAAAAATCAGACTCCAGTAGATTAAGAGGGCAGGAGAGGTGACAAACTGGAGAGAATGCTGACTCCTTTTCCTGGATAAGGGTAGATGAGAGACTGGACAGTAGCTCCAGCAGATGCAGACGGAAGGAAGGGTTTTTTAATGAGAGAGAATAAAGCATGCTTCTTGGCTGAGAAAGGAGAGCTATAGAGAAGGAGAAGTCAAGGATAAATGTGAGAGAAGAGCAGGATTCAAGAGGAGGAGAGAGAGGATGGGATGAAGGATGCAAAGAAGCAGCCTGGGCCTGGAACCCATCCTTAGCCATCAAGTCCGCTGATGAGATGCCACAACTGTGTGTGTGCCCCTGACGTGTGGGCCTGTGCAGGGGTGCACACTGCACCCTATGGAACACGTGGCAGGTGAGAGATCTATTCAGTAAAGCTGGGTTTCACTTTGATCTGAATGTAAACACAAAAAAAGCTCTTCAGTTTACTCATTTGTAAAATGAAGGATAGGAGTAGGTAATTAAAACAGAAGGTCCTTTTCACATTCAAAAGCTTACAATTTGTAATTCTATAAAATTAATGCAGCAAGGTCATTGCTTAAGTGAAATAACTGGTGCCATTTATTTTGACGAAATTAAGGACTAAACACATGAAGCGGCATAGCTGGTATCATTATTCAACCATAGTTATTGAGTGCCTGTATTGAGTGTTCACATTTTCAAAACTCAGAATTGGGACAGAGCCCAACAAAGGATTTCTTTTGACTCCATGAATTTACTTATTTGACAAGTCTTTAAAAAGCAGAAAAATTAAATTACACTTAGTTATACATCAAATAAATTGTTTCAACTTAAAACAGTAAAAGTGCATGAAATAAGGACCTATCTGGGAACTCTGGGGCATATGGTCTATGGCCAGATGGAGCCCTCTACTAGCTGCTATAAAGCACTGTAAAAGAATAAAGGCAAAAGCCTCTTTCCTCAAGCTACTTATAATGTGTGTGACTGTGCAGTTGGAAGTGACTAAAAATCACATCTAGAGGCATATCTAATTTTTGCTATGAAAAAAATCCTGAAACCTTTTACATCTCCAAATGCAATCGTATTTTCCCATCAACTTACAATTTCATTGAAAAAAATCCCTATTCCTTTATTTCTTGTGCATTACGCCACTACCAGTACTCAAGAACATAATAAAAAGACTAAAGCTTTAAAATTACATTATATTTGCAGAAGTAGGTTATCTTCATTTCTAATTGAGCTTTGATAGTAGTTTATAAAAGCTTAGATCTCTCTTATTCTGACAGTAGGAACAGAATACATTTGTCAAATGACAGCCTGGCCAACATAGTGAGACCCTGTCTGCATAAAAACTAAAAAAAATTAGGCAGGTATGGTGGCACACTCCTGTAGTCCCAGCTTCTTGGGAGGCTAGGTGGGAGGATCACTTGAGCCTAGGCATTGGAGGGTGCAGTGAGCTATTATTGTGCTACTGCACTCCAACATGGGTAACAAGAGTGAGATCCTTTCTCAAATGAAAGAAAAAAACTTTTGCCAAATGAATAACAAGTATTCCTTTTGGAACATGTACATATCACACACTTAGGTGATAAAGTGCTTTGCTCTCAGTTCAGTAACATCTGTGCAGAATATACCAACAGTAAGGCTCTAAGCTTCATGTTTTTTATGCTACTGTATCAAATGGAACAGTATAAAGTGAGTCAGCATTGATATGGTGACCAAATGAGGAATAAATAATCAAACTGAATAATGTATGGCACATCCTATGTTGACTGGTCTTCTGTGTGAGGGACTTCACAAGTGGATTCAAGTTCAGCAATGCAACAACTTGTAACCAAATTTTAACAATGAATTCTGGAGGAACTTCAGGGATGTTTATCTTCCCAAGCCTTGAACGGAGGCAGTTCTACTTTCTAAGTGTCTAGGGTATTTTTAACTGAGGATGCTGTCTTATTTACATTCCAAGCAGTTAAATGCAAATTACTCAGAAGCCACTGTACTTCCGCCTCTGACAATAATTATCTAGAGTGCTGGATGATATGCCTTTTTGAAGATCACCTAGGAGATCGAGGAAAGCAATGCAAACGCCAATGAGTTGGAAGAGAATCTCCAAGAATTCATTTTTTAAATGTTACCTTATTGTGCTTCTTACTTGGCTTATTCATAAACATAAAACTAATTTAGGGTTGTTATGATCTTGTTGCTAATATATCTGTGTGCTAAAAAGGATGTAGTTTAATTCCTGTATAACAATATGGCCTTATTTGTTACAGTGATGAAAAATCTGACAGTAGAACTATTTTGTATAACTGTTTTTGGAGGATAAGTGTGCTATATTCTCTCAAGAGCATTGAAATCTAAGTAATTTTCTTGTATTATTAGTGGATGCCACTATATTATTAATATCATCCCTAGAAATAAACTGTGAATTATTAGGAAATATTTAAATCTATGACTATAAAGTTTATATAGGAGTTAATATTATGTGATTTTTATATCTTTTACTAGATACATTATAGAAAAATATCTACAGGTACATAAACTATTCCACAAGATGTAGGGTATTTCAGTTAATACAAAAAGGTCTTTTTTTCATTTTTAAAAAATAATAATATCTGATATAATGCTTACAATGATTATTTTTGCTTTCATGGCTTTTGAAATAAATTTAAAACTGTG
Source organism: Mirza zaza (assembly GCA_008750895.1). Classification (NCBI taxonomy): domain Eukaryota; kingdom Metazoa; phylum Chordata; class Mammalia; order Primates; family Cheirogaleidae; genus Mirza; species Mirza zaza. The sequence goes on from VSMD01080310.1 coordinate 28,288, forward strand.
TCTTTCATATACATATCTATACACATACACATATATACACATACCATATAAAGGACTTAGGGAAGCTTACAGAATATAATATGGTAAAAAGATAGATAAGGAAAACAGGACTGGGGGTATGATGATTATGGATTAGGAATGGATTATGAAAGGCATAAGCCATGATTTACTAAAGTTAAGCAGGGAACTTGGCTTTCAGCTGTCTAATGGCTAAGGCAAATTTTGAAATTAACACTGGTTATACAGGGGAAAAAAAAACAAAAGAAAAAATAAAACCAAAGCACAACTAGGTTCCTTGGGATAAAACAAGCAAAAAAATGACTGTCATTCAGAGTCAAAAGAAATATCTTGATTAAATCTTCACAGAAGGGACACTAAACAATGTACCGAATGACATCATCGTGACAGCCCTGCAGTAAAGGCACTGGCAGTTTCTTACATACTCTTCCTGGAACATTCCACAATGAAAGCTGCAGGCATGATGCTGAAGGTGACCAGACAGCCTAATCCAAATGTGCTCCTCTTGGATGGTTTAAACTCAATCTAAGCATATAATCTAGAATATTTAGAGGAATAGATGGACCACATGTTTTTTAAACTAAGTGCTCTGTATTTCTCAACTGAGTTTTAGATAAAAGCTGATGAACAGTTTGCAGTTAAAGTCTTTGGCAGGCATTCCATGGTACTAAGGGCAAGTCTTTAAAAACCAATGGTGTATTGCTGGAATGTGTGGGCTGAAGAAGTGTGTTTAGGTGTTTCCTTAGAAATTCTGAGTTTATTCAATATGTAAATGAATAAGCACTCAAGGATCCAAGGTTTTACATACCAGAACACGGGCATAAAGAACAATGATTCAGGTTTTGTTTTTCTCAATTTTGGATTAATAAAGTACTTGTTTTCTAAATTTAGTGTTCATAAGAATCACAAGGGGAGGCTATTAAATGCAGCATCCCAGACTTCATGATCATCTGAAGTAGTAGCTCTCAGGTGAAACCTGGAAATCAGGTAATTCCAGGGACAACACTTGGGGAGTCACCACTTAACACAGCGCCTAACAGGGAGCAAGTACGCAATAGATATTTTTCAGTTTCACTTTCCTATCTCTGCCTTCAGTTCTTTCAACTAACAGGCACTGAAGGTACTTTGTTTAATACTTACTTCTGTGAGTTCCTTCCTAGCACGTTCATGAGAGTTATAGAATCTCTAAAACTACCTAGTTTATAAACTACACACATATTTTATGTCTTATATGTGCAAACCTGTAATGTCATGCTCAGTTCTATAGGTTGTTCTGTTTCTCTTACTCAACTTTTCTATTTCTTTCCTTTGAACAGTGACTCAGATCTGCCTCTTTTTGCACACTGGGGTCCTAGGAAGCTTAGAGACAAATTTATGGCTCACCGCTGGCAAATACGTAGGACTCTAACCTCGCCTTAGCCTTGTCTTGCTTTCCTACTCTTAGTGTCCCTTTGCCTCAAATTCTTCACTATTTTACATCTTATATTAACTTTTAAAACTGCTTAAATCTTTCATGGAACAAACTCCGCACAGACAGTGGCCTCAGAAGGAATCAATTAGGTTTTTTTCATCAAGGTCATAATAAAATAACATTAAACAAAACTGCATTATTTGTTTGAGGAGCTGCTCTAATAGTTAAACTCCCTCATGAAATTCATAGCCTTATACTCTGGTACTGTACTAGACTTCCATCCTTAACCTACATTCTAGCCACTACACAGCATTTACCAAATTCACTATATCCTTTCATGCCTTCAAACATTTGCTGGTCTGGTTCCCTCTGCAGTTCAAGATGGCACACACCTAATTATTCTGCAAAGTCCACCCCACCAGTTCTTTCTTCTGTGAAGCTTCCTCAGAACCCACTCCCTCAGAGGCCAAACTTCTCTCTCCACTTGGCAGCCACTTTTATTAAAGGATTTCTCACAGATATTGTTATTAGTCTGCCTACTCCTTTGTGAAACTTTCTCAGACTCCCAAACCCCGAGTTAAGCACTTCGTTTACTGCCCACCTCTGTCCCTGGTATGTAATTCTACACCAGCACATAACACAGAACCCACAATTATTTGTCCGCATAATTACCTCCCCTGTTAGACCCTGTGCTCCTTGAAGATATCATCTTATTCACCATTTTCCCAGGGCCTAGCCAGTACTTGATACACAGGAGGTGTTCGATAAATATTACTAAATTAATAAACAAAATACAATTGCTTTCTGCCAAATCAGATAAAAATTTATACTGAGCATTCTGTTAAGACACATGGCTTCTTAGCATGTGTCTTAACTGAATGGATTTAATGAAGAGAATTCTTGCTCTTCAGGGATTCACAATGTCAAACAAGGGTGTATATGCAGCAGGCTAAGGTGACTTAAGGAACCGAGGATGCTGCTTGTGGAGGAGGCAGGTGTCCTTCCAGCAAAGGGGAAAACAGAGTGCCCTGAAAACACTGAGCAGTCCACTCACATTAACTCCAGGAAGCTTACGTACATAGCAGTGGCTGGTGTTACAAGGACACTCTGTTAATATTCAGTAAAATAATAAGCCCTAATAAAACCGCTTCCACATCACCTCCAGTAAGTGACAGACAAACGTACATTTTCACTTAGATATTTCCATAGAGAACAATCAACTGGAAAAAATAATTTAGCTATACATATTCTTAAATTAACTGCATGAAAGATTTAATATATATAATTTTAAATAAGAAGAACATAAACCGTAATTAGTGTGGCATAATGTTAAAAAAAAACTACTATATTCTAATTTGCCTAATCTATATCACTAAGAAACATGCATCTGTATTCATGTATGCTACAGCACAATTTTTTTTAAATCTGTGTTCATGTTTTAACTTCTATGTTGCATAAGTCAAAAACTGCAAAATAAAGAGACTAGGATATAAAGACTTATTGTAAACATAAAGAAAGATATGGGGAGGTTCACAGAGTACTATCAATTCAGAAAACACTTGCTGAAATCCAGGAAATACGGAAGACAGAAATATACATAATGTAATGTCACTGGTCGCAGGAAACTTATAGTCTAAAATAAAGCCTTAAACTGCAATGTATTAACAGAAATGAGCAAAAGTTAGTAAGGATATCAACGAATTTGTCTTCATAGAAAAATGTTATGTAACTATGAGTAACTTGTACTGTTTACTACAAAACCATTCTCTTCAATAGATTTAAATACTACTTCTATTGACTACATGAAGGTAAAACCTTTTTTAACAAAATGTGCCTCAAGCGATAAACATTTTGAAAACCAAATTTAAAATTAGTTTTTTAAAAATATATAAATGTTTGATGTGATGATATCCCAATTACCCAGATTTAATCATTACACAGTGTATACATGTATCAAAGTATCAATGAAATTCTTATTGAATGAATACATTGTAAAACTGTATAATAATAAGATTATAAGTTTCCTGAGAGCAGTGATGTTATATTATATATCTTTCTGTCTTCTGTATTTCCTGGTATTTCAAAAGTGTATTGATACATCAATAAAAGAATACAAGTAAGAAAAATAAATGCTACTACATTTAATATTTAAAAATTTCATTTCTTAATTATATGCTATACAATATACATAATTCTTAGAGTTGTATTTAACCTATACAACATATTTTTTCATAAAAGTTTTAACTTTTCTTGGCTTCTTTTCCTGTTTTCTCATAGGGAAAACACCTATCCTTAATAAGACATAACGCAAATATTAGTCTTTAGATTAAAAATACAATTTACCAGTGAAAATGTGGCACAAAGATTTCTGTTGGCAGAGAAGTACATCTTCTTCCCTAAGTCAGAAGCTTCCTAACTCCCTTTTGTAATGTAAATAATAATTTGAGTAATGAACATAAGAATACAGATGTATTTAATGTATTCTATCTCTTATTCATTATTTAAGTTTTGAGCAACATGTCTTCATGACTCAATTACAAATAGCTGATTCTACTCTATTTGTGTTTTTGCCTATACACTGCCTAAATCACTTTAGAAAGTATGGAATTAATTCATGATTAGATTTCCACTGAGCAATACTATAATACTAACACCAAAACATTTGTTTGTTACTGAAAATTACTTATTTTGCATGCTATTAAAAGCTTCTTTACCTGCAGATGGCCGGGAAACATTCTTGAAGACCTTTCTTTTTAACTAAAGATCCTTCAAGGCAGTACATAATGATGTCCATGACCTTTGACGGAAAAGATACATACCTAAAATTAATTTCAAATACTCAATTTTCCAAAATTTAAATGATTAACTTAGGCCCCATATGCCCAAGAGGATTTAGTGTTTACTTTAAAACAAAGGAAAAGCAATTTTAAACATGTCTATACTATAGGCTATCCTTTCTCTTATCTGTGAAAAAATTTTAAGGATGGTGTAGTAAAATAAAGAGAATAAATTTGTTTTCTTTAAAGTCAGTTCATATCTATGTATAGTATAGGTAGATTTTATTCAAGCACACTATACATTTTACTTATTTATTATATAATGAAATGTGTCAAAGAGAACATAACATTTAAAAATTACTCTAGTACGGACCAATTTTGTGTGAATGGTGAGTGGACACAAATCATTTTGACTTTGAGAAAATTTAAATAAGGTCTCCAGAAATGGCACAAAAGTTAATTAACTTTAGTTATCTCTCTCTCTCTCTCTCTCTCTCTCTCTCTCTCTCTCTCTCTCACATCTCTCTCTCCATCTCTCTTAGAGATACTGGAAATAAAGATGCTGATCTATATTACTGCATTAGAATATTTAATTTAGGTTATTTAAAACAGGATATTCTTACCTCCACAAGAAGATCCACGACATCTGTGGGCATCTTTTCAATAAGAATTTCAATGACTCTCAGAATTTCCCCTTTAGCTCGTGCAAGAGCTGTAGTGTGCATATTCTGCTGTGACTGGGTGTTGGCTGCAAGAGCCGTATGTCTGTGTACCTATAAAAACATTTCCGTGCTGTAGATGTGACTGACACTTGATATAGTTTTACATTTCTAGCCACTGGTTTATTTTTCACTTACTTAAAAAAAAAAATAGAATTAATGAGAACAAACCTCTTGGGGTGGGTCAGGAAATACTTTTGATTGCAAAGAAACTATTTAATATCATAAAAACTCAATTGGTACTGTCTAATAAAATTCTGTTAAATTCTTCAACAGTATATGAGACCTTAATACATTATTACCATAACATTTTTAAAAAGAAACAGATTGAAGATTTGTGAATGTGGTACATTTGGTACTGAAGTAGATAATAGCTGCACCCCTAAGACAGCAACACCGACCAACCCCTTCTCTTCCTCCTCCTCTCAGCCTATTCGATGTGAAGATGACAAGGATAAAGATCTCTATGATGGTCCATTTCCACTTATTGAACAGTAAATACATCTTTTTCTTCCTTACGATTTGCTTAACATTTTCTTTTCTCTAGTTTATACTGTACATAATCCATATATACATAATGTGTTATCAGCTGTGTATGTTATTAGTAGTGCTTCCAGTCAGCACTAGGCTATTTGTAGTTAAGTTCTGGAGGAGTCAAACATCTCACACACAGGTTTTCAATTGCATGTGGGTAGGTGCCGCTATCCTGCTCATTGCTCAAGGATCAACTGTAAATAATATTTATACAGCACTTACTGTGTGTCCCACGTATTATTTTCTAAGTGCTTTGTAATCAAGTTGGGAAATACAAATAAACATGCCTCCGAAAATAATGAGCATGGTAAATAATATAAATTCAGTGTGATTTCTCCCATACAATTGTAATCTTTACATCTCAGAAGAGATAGGACATTAATAGGCCCTGGATTAGCCCTGGAATAGCCGTGGAGTGGTTGGCACGGGGATAGGGTAGGGAACAGTAATAATAATAAGAAACACTTTAGTATTTTACTCTAACGCTCTGAGACTAAAAAGTGAAGTGGAAAATATGTTTTTTGTTTGTTTGTTTAAATATTTAGAGACAGGGTCTTGCTATATCGCCTAAGCTGGACTCAGATTCCTGGTCTCTGGTGATCCTTCTGTCTCAGCCTCTGGAGTAGCTGGGAGTAAAGGTGTGTGCCACCACACCCGGCTGAAAACTTGTTTTTAAAAGGTAATAAATGTGGAGTGTCATATTAAAATATTTTAAAATTATCCCAACCAAAAGCTGGAATGGAATGAATCCAAAGCATGGGTATTTTAGCAATTCATTAAAAGATACTCATATGTAAGGCTGGGCGCGGTGGCTCACGCCTGTAATCCTAGCACTCTGGGAGGCCGAGCCGGGTGGATTGCTCAAGGTCAGGAGTTTGAAACCAGCCTGAGCAAGAGTGAGACCTCGTCTCTACTATAAATAGAAAGAAATTAATTGGCCAACTAATATATATAGAAAAAATTAGCCAGGAATGGTGGTGCATGCCTGTCGTCCCAGCTACTTGGGAGGCTGAGGCAGAAGGGTTGCTTGAGCCCAGGAGTCTGAGGTTGCTGTGAGCTAGGCTGATGCCATGGCACTCACTCTAGCCTGGGCAACAAAGCGAGACTCTGTCTCAAAAAAAAGAAAAAATACTCATATGTAAATGACACAAATTAAGTTCGAAAACAATTAACATAAGGAACTGACAGACTAATGTATGGCTTATTCAGTATATTTAAAATTACCACCTGTGCATATTCTACTGTTGGGAAAAACTGGTAAAAATTTCTATAGCTAATAAAACTGTTCATTTTATATACACACATATACATATTACATATAAATATATAATACCTATAAAATATATAAACAAATATGAACATATATGTTAAATATAGTAGAACCTTCTTATAACACTATGCACTATTAGAAATACACACACCCTTAGTCTATAAATTTATTTTAGATATGAATTCAAAGCCCCACTGCCTCACATAATCCTATACAAGCTGCTACAAGAGGACCTTCCTTCCTCTCCTTCTAGCTACCTTCGGGTCACAAATATTTACAGCATGCCTATTAAGGATGGCTCTGGGGCAGACATGGGCCCAATAGGTTTCAGGTTATCAGAGTGGGCTCAGAGGTATTTATTTAGTATTTTAAAAATTCATCATAGCTACAGGAAAAACAGCTCACACAGAGCCCATACCCTACGGACACTGAATCTGCACATTACTCAAGCTGAAATGGAACAAATCTTTAAAAAAAAATTTAGGAGCTTATCATCCTTTCCTTTTTCTCCCACTACTAAGACCTATAGGAAAGATCCTATAATTGGTTCATTGTTCTTTACTAGTTTTTCAGTTAGATGTGGGCAATTAGTTAGAACACTAAGAATGTAGGAATCAATTGGCATTCAAGTCTTTATCTGTGACATGTAATAGGAAAAACAATTAGCAAGTTTATGACTTACATTTTTTGTTTACAGTTGGAGAGTCAGTGCTAAATAAGAAGTTCAGTTTTGATTACAAGTAGGTACTTACTCTTGAAAAATGTGAACACCTTTAACACATTTGACTTTGCATAAGCCTTCTAGGTTTCAGGGCAAAACATTACTGTCAAATATTTACAAGTGAATTAACTTTGAGCTCAGAAATGAATACAGAAGCACAAGTAATGAATGCGCCACGGTGAAATTCAGTGTGTAAGCACACAGACACTTATGCATTCATTCCAGCACTAAATTAGTAGCTCGCATGGTTCTAGAGCAAACTGGAAAGATAATTTGTGGATACAAGCCCACGGCTCACAGTATCAAATAATTCACTGAGAAGTCCCGCTCACCTCTTTGGCTATGGTGGTGATGAAGGCGGGTGGTCTGGCAGTGGCAATGAGCGAGAGGGCATGCCTGGCGGAGCGGGCGGAGTCAGCTGCCGGGCTCAGAGGCAGCCCCATTGTGATGCTAAACAGGGATCAGAAAAAAGGGAAAAAAAAGAAAAGAAGCATTAGAAATATAGACTGAAAAGATTAGACACAGCTTATAATGTCAGTTCAAGGTCAATGGGAGCACTCGCACAGTTAGAATATAATGAACTTGCAACAATGAGCAGTGATTGGGAGCCAGGGTGTTCTGGCATCAAATACAAAATCGAATAATTAACCGTGAAGATTGAAAACAGTATGTGCATCTGTCCAAAGTGTTAAAAACGCCTTGTTAACAAATTATCAAGAACTAGTATTGAATACATATCACAAAGCTCAGAAAAAAAACCAAGAATGAGTATCATGTTGGGTATTTTCGAATTTTTTCCTTAAAAAAGTTAATTGTTTACAAGGCCATACTGAAAGACTGTATTTAAGGCTATATATCTAAAAGGAAGCAAAATTCATTACTGTCTAAAAAATTATCAAAAATACTGAAAATTAAAAAATTATTTTTAGTTTGCGTATTACTTTTAGCCTGAAATATCCTCAGTATTGCTAGTTTACCCTGCACTGAGGACTTTTAGAACCAATCTACTAACCAGCATGCTCTGCCAACGGTTATTTACTATTGATGCAAAAACTGCATTAACTGATACTAATTCTCTTTTTATAAAGAAGAGACAGCATGACATTGTCCAGGCTATTTGTAAGACTATATACACAATGAAATAAATCTTTCCAAACTGTGAGACTACAAGGGGCCTAATAGGATAATAATGCTATATTCATTCCTAACCTTTGCTACATAAAATAATACATATTCTTGTTTCCAAGCTTCCTTTATATTATATATAAACCACTGTGAAAAATAGTAAGACTTTTAATTAAAATGTGGCATGTGATCAGCCCATTAACTATAGTATACAAGTATTCTGTTACTTAATATGGGATTCAATTATAGTTTCTCTAGTTACATATTTTTTATATTTAAATATGCATATGAAGATACATTAAGGTTTATCTCACTCCAATTAAATAAGTCTATGTGCTTCATGTGTAAAGATTTCATAGGTATTTTCATTATTGTTAAAGGAGATAAATTGTTTACAGAAAAGGCTGCTTATAATTTCTTTGTGACTATTATACTGCTTAAATCTTTTGACTGACAATATAACTGTCTCTCTTCTTTTTTCCATGTTGAGTATAGATACAATGCAGGAACTCAGAGGAAAGGAATGTGGAGAATTTTTCTTTGATGTTTACCACGAAAAAGAAAGATGTGAGCTGAAAGAACACACATTGAACATCACACAGACAGTAGGCATTCGTGGGCGGGGCACCCCCCATGGAAGAGCCTGGTGCCCTTGGGTTCCATTAGGGGCTGGAAACGTGTTCAGCAGGAAGGCAGGGCAGGCAGTTAGGCAGTTTCTTTCTGGATTAAAATTTACTATTGCAAATTTGGCAAATGAAATGTTTACTATCTGAGTAGCGCTGGGGTTGGACTGCTTAATAATTATTGTAAAACTTAGATTATAAACCCGTATTTAAATCAAGTTTTAAAACATTCAAAAGCTAATTAAACTTTTGAGACACCCTGTGATGTTTCCTTTCTTTCATCAATGTGGATGAACAGCGGTTGATGATATTAAAAGGCTGAACCAAACCAAAATGGTAATGAATAATTCTGAACAAACCTAAATCAAATTTGGTTTGATCAATAAAATCACAGAATGCTGGAGCTGGAAAAACTTTCCCATGCAACATTCCTGACAAGCAGCCGGCTAGGGAAAAGGAATGTCTATCTCCTAGGCAAGCCCATCCTGCCTCTGGAAAGGCAAGATATAGAACAGAAAGAACTAGACGTAGAACCCAAGGTCTTGGTTGGAAGCCAGGCAATGAGATCAACTGCCAGCAGGTCACTGGCTTCAAGTTAAAGCCCTAGCCACACACCACCCTTCCCTCATTTCAGCAATTAAACTTTGTACCGTAAGACAAGTGGTAAAGTTTGGTGCTGGGTGGTGGGTCTGGAAGAGAAGCTGTGGGGCAACTGGGAAGGGGAAGGAAGTGAACCAAAGACATGTAAATGTACAGCCCACTGAGCTCAGGGGAAGCTGGAAAACCAGACAATTTGTAGAGGTATGGATGTGTGCATTCAAGTGATTCCCTTCTTTGGTGTGTGGCAGTCTGGGAAGGAGGGTGGTTCTGCTGCTCCGAGGTCAGGGCTCTGCAGTGACCTGGAAGGCATCCACAGAGCAAAAGTGGAAGGGTCGTGAGTGTGAGAGCTGAAAGGTGGGCAACGCACAGAGGAAGAGGAGACACCTGTGTCTCTCCTCTAGTCTACTCAACGCATCACCATCAGAGCAGTCTTTCAAAAGCATTGACTTTACTTCATGGTTACCCTGTGTAAAATCCTCCAGTGGCTTCCTACCACTTCCGAGAAAAAATCTTAAACTCCCTGACTTGAGATTGGCCCTCCATAATCTAGTTCCACTCATTTTCAACTCTGTCTTTTTAACATCAATGCTCTTAAGGCCAGGAGCCGATTTCAAAGTTGGGCCCTAAAATTCCATTCCTTTTTTTCATTCCAGTATGCTGCTAATGCTTCTCCTCTACCCCTTTGTCCATTGGCATACTCTCCTCCCTCCCCTCTATTCAATTCTTGTCTTTTTCACATCGTATTCTGTAATTGCTATAGCGCTCAGCTACCTTCTATTGAAACAAAAACGAATGACAACAAACCCATTAATTCCGGACTCCTAATAGTGAGTTACATTCTGCTAGGCCTTATGAATTAGTTTTATATCGTGAACTCTGTGCATATTTGGACCATACATTCTAATCATGCGTGTTTCCCGCACCCCCCTGGCAAAGTACCTAGTGTAGCTGTTGGACATAGTAGTAGCTCAATAGTTATGTACTAAATGAAGTTAGCTGGCAAATTCAGTAGGAGGAAAAAAATCACTTAAGCCAGTTATTGGACTGCATTGACCTGGCAATGAAGTCAAAGTAATTGATTTGGTAGTCCCAACAGACGAAGTCTAATTCTACATGTACTTATCTTTAAAGTCAAGAGTGCATTGTGTGTGATATATTTTAATGCGGGATTCTACCTGAATAAAGAAGGATCATACTATCAGAGGCTTGAAATTAAAGGGGTGTCTGTCTTATTTTGGAACCTGCATGTTAACACAGAACTCACTCCTTCCATCTGATCTAGCTTATCTGCCTGCTATGTGGATCATTGGCTATATAGGCTTATAGGCTGGGTCTTTGGTTTCAGTCTTTATTCTAAAAAAAAAGAAATAGGACATGGACTATCTTACTCAGCATTTCAGTATACACAATCTGAAATACTAGAGATGACAGATATTAGAAATAAAAAATATGAATAGAAAAATAGTTCACTCAGGCTGAGCTCACTGTTTACGTGATTGCTCATTAATCCTGTTCTGAGGCTTCCTCCACTGTGGTAAAAGCATTTTAAAAGTTACAGGTAAGAACATTTCAGTTAAATGTCACCATCTAAAACTGTCAGATTTCACCATCTGTCAAATTAAGGAATACTGTAAGGGAATATTCAAGGGGGAAAATAAACTTTCATTGAATAGCCTCAAGTCTTGGCCAACAGTAATGGGATACTGAAAACAATTTCTATCAAAAACAAAGAAGTCTAAAATTATTTTTGGAAATGCACACTTAATTGTATAGTACCTGGGATTTCCATCCTCCCCCTTCCTGGTTAAACAGGTGTGTTAATATTTGTCCTCAATTTAACGAGGAATTTTCAATACCTCTCTGTCATACTGTACCTTAATTTCTTAACTCATAGGTGGTATTTTTTTTTTTTTTTTTTTGAGACAGAGTCTCACTTTGTTGCCCAGGCTAGAGTGAGTGCCGTGGCATCAGCCTAGCTCACAGCAACCTCAAACTCCTGGACTCAAGCAATCCTACTGCCTCAGCCTCCCAAGCAGCTGGAACTACAGGCATGCGCCACCATGCCCAGCTAATTTTTTTTCTATATATATTAGTTGGCCAATTAATTTCTTTCCATTTTTATAGTAGAGACGGGGTCTCGCTCAGGCTGGTTTTGAACTCCTGACCTTGAGCAATCCGCCCGGCTCAGCCTCCCAGAGTGCTAGGATTACAGGCGTGAGCCACCGCGCCCGGCTCATAGGTGGTATTAATTTCCTAAATTCAAAGGTGGCAATTCCTCCTCCAAATATGTATCTTTTAGACCCATTTTCTATATGCTGTACACATTTACAATGAATAAAAACCTGTGCTAACAGGAAACTAATAAGGCTTCCTCAGATTATGAATTTTCTATTAAAACTAAATTTCATGGGAACAGGAAAAATAGCTTAAATATAGAATCCTAAATCATCTCAGTGTTTGTACGCTGTGTTTCTTTCTCCACTCCTCAACCCCAAATTTAAGAAATATGGTTGAGATTTGAGTGAAAATATTAATTTTTTTCCCTCCAACTCTGTATAGTTCAAAAAGAATCTAATGTATGGCTTATCTGCATGTTATCAAAGCATGTGTGGTTTCCAGGGAGTATATGTTTCTCTTTTAATGTTTGGTAAGCTGTGACTACCCCAGAAAAGCAGTGGGCTTGTTGTAACTCACTAATGTCCTTCAGCTGCGATGGCAGCCTGGCCCCGTCAGCAGCTGGGCCAGCACTGCTCTTTTTCAGAGTACAGGCTCTGCAATATGAACTAGGCAAACGGAATCACATCATGGACCACAACAAAGATAGATGTAAGTCTAGCCTTCCAAGAGCACAAGAATGTTTCTAATCCTTTATAAAGTAGGACTTTCTACTGTTTCTAATATTTTATAAGTCAATATGTACATGACCATGCTGATCTAATAAAATTATGGATTTATAAAAAGATGATCTTATATGTTTCTATTAATATTTTTCTTTAAAAAAATTTTTTTTAGGCCGAGCGTGATGGCTCAAGCCTGTAATCCTAGCACTCTGGGAGGCCGAGGCGGGATGATCGCTCAACATCAGGAGTTCGAAGCCAGCCTGAGCAAGAGCGAGATTCCATCTCTACTAAAAATAGGAAGAAATTAATTGGCCAACTAAAAATATATAGAAAAAATTAGCTGGGCACAGAGGTGTATGCCTGTAGTCTTAGCTACTCGGGAGGCTGAGGCAGAAGGATTGCTTGAGCCCAGGAGTTTGAGGTTGCTATGAGCTAGGCTAATGCCACGGCACTCTAGCCCAGGCAACAGACTGAGACTCTGTTTCAAAAAAAAAAATTTTTTTTTTTAAATCTACCCCAAGATAGTACTTCATATATGTTTCTATTTCTCTTACAATTAGCAGGGATGGCTCAATCTATGATTTCAATAAAGTACACCCTCAATTTTCTATTCAACAGTTGATCCTGAATGAGTGGCCCATCCTCATTCATTTAAAACTTTTCTCACATAAGATTTTACCTGTGGATAACTTTCCTTATAATCATATGGTATAAGAGCTACAAAACAGGAATCAGAAAACCTGAAAGTCTTAGCTCCTAGAGTACTAATGTGACTTCAGACAAGTTGTTTAATTGCTCTAAAGTTTATTTTTACTTAATATAATAGCATACTGAGGGCACTGGATCAGATGCTGTTGAAGATTTTCATTTCTAAAATTCCATGACTTTATTAAACACTTACTGCATGCAAATCACTTGTCAGGTGTTATGAATAAATAAGAATAAACACATAATGCATAGTACAAGCACTCAAGGAGTATACTGATATGTAAATAAGGCTTTTAAATTCTATAAGGTACACAATCCTTGATGAAATGATTAAATATTTTAAAAATCTGAAAGCACACTGAAAATTCTAAGTTGATCCATTTATGCCCTTTTTAATAAGTTGTTTTAACTCTGTGAATGCAAAATGTCATAGTACTGGAAACTCTGGCTTTCAGAGTCAGCTAGACCTGAGTTTGAATCCTATTTTTTTCACTGACTATAATGTTACCGTGGACAGGAGACAGCATCTCTCTTGTATTAATTTTTTCTCATCTGTAAAATAGGGATGCCAAAGACTACTTCTTGAGCTTCTCTGTAACTAGATGAGAACATCAGTGATATGTGTAGCACAGAAACTCACAGATAGCACGCATTCAATAGGAGGACGGCAGCCCACACCTCTGTATCCCCTGCACCGAAACAATATTCTTATGAAGTGAGAGGTATACCAATCCTTTTTCTGTCCCTAATTCTACTCCTCAGAGAGACCTGGGAAAGAAATTATGTTGGAGTTTTAGATGGGATAATCCCAGTTTAAATTCTGCAAGGAATTAATAAATTAAGTTAGTTAAAACCAGTATTTACTTTCATCCACCATATGTTTTAAGGGACTATTCAACATCTTTTGGGCATGCTGTGCTGTCCCATCTCTGTTTTTTTGCAAGCCTGTGCTTCTTCCTCATAATCATTCAAAAGAAAGATTGAGCTGAAACTCTTCCTTCCCTCTGGTTACCCAGTGTGCTTCATCTCACTGTACCCTGAATGCCCACACCTTTTACACGCCTCTTTACTTTGTGTCATGGTTATCCTCCCGCAGATCTTATCTTTCCTATAAGACTGTAAGTGTCTTGCAAACAAAAGGATATTTGTTTGGTTCAACTTAGTCACTACAGATAATACCTGGTTACTCAATAAATACTTGCTTAATTAATAAATATGGTTTACAATTTGGTAAAATATCTGAAAACACTGGAAAACAACTGTTGATATTTTGACTGTGAAGGTGTAAAACTATAAGTCATTATTTCTAAAATAAAGGTGTAACCAATTCTGGAGAAATACCTATTAATCCTGGGGCATATACGGTTTTCAGGAGAACTGTTAGAAAGCAGCTCTGACAGGGGCTGTCGTTCACAGAAGAGAGGCAGAAAGGAATTCTGCCATGATGTGTGATCTCCAGAACCAGGAGGGGGTCTGAGCTAGTTGCCCCTCCACAAAACCCCTGTCCTCATAAACTCACAAGAATGGAAATAAAGTAGGAAACACTGCCTATGTTTTTCCTTTTTCAATGAATGTGAACTGAAATTTTAAAAAGCACAAGCCTAACGTAAAAGCTTCTTCATAAAGCGAGCTTAACATCACAGGCAGAAGCAAGACGGCTGAGCTCTGTTACTGTGTACACAGTAAATCAGACACAAAAAGGGGCAGCCCAGTAGGGCAGCGCGAGGGTAAGATGCACACTTAACCCCCTGCACACATCGCTGCACTACCTCTCCCCACCTCGGTCCTCTGCAGCCTGCTCCAAGTGTGTCATGGACGTAACAGGCCATTTTCAATCTAAATCTTGTTATAGATTAATAAGCAAACATTTTCTTGCTTATTATGCAATTTATCATGATGAAAATTACATTGGACTCCTCAAGGCTACACGCTGATCCATTCATTTATTCAGAGCTGTGTACAGAAAGTCATACTAATCTTCATGACAGAAAAGGATGTAATAGCAAGATTTAAATTGCTTACTGAAAACTATAGTATTTGTGTCGGTGGACATACACCACGTAGATAAGGCATAAGTGTATCTTTAGTTTGCCGATATAAGCTTAATGTAAATTTCTTTTAAAACAAAACATTAAACACTAAACTTAAAATAAAAACCTATTGCTTCTCCTTCCAGGCAACAAAACGGAGTGCATACGGATCAAATTGTGTGATCAGATTTGAAAATAAGTACAAAATTAGGTCAAAACAAAATTTTAGACAATCAAAAAATGTTGAGGGTTTCTCAAAATAAACCAGGAGAGCTACAGGAACAGAAGCCAGCACTGTTGATTCTTTGGAGGGTGTACATGCCAGCTGCAGTCAACCTGAGGGCCAAGTTGAAAATATGTTCCAAGGCTTTGCACAAAAGGCAGATGGCTCATTTTACTGGTGTAAACTCATGGGCTCACATTCCCTTCAAACCCTTCAATTCAGTCAAGAACCCTCAGGCCTCCTGTATGCAGAAACTATGCTGGCTACCACTGTGCCAAACTGCTCATTCTAGAAAATAGGCAGCTCTTGACCTGCTGAACACAAGAACCATAAAAATGTCATCAATACCAGTACTACCACCACACAGGTGACAGCCATTTAATGTCTTAATGTGTGCTAACTATTCTTCTAAGGTACGCACTTTTCAAATATAAACTCATCTAACGTTAACCTTATGAGACAGGCATTTTAATCAGCCCCAACTTGTAGATGCAGAGAAGTGAAGTAATTTGCTGGAGGACATACAGCTAGGGAGACACAGAGGTGAAGTTTAGGACTATGGTGGTAAGACAGGAGGTAACAGGGGAGGGCAGCTGCCTACATTTGAAATGAATGCCTGCCTCCTACCAATCAACCTTGGGAGTTTGAGCTGTAGACAAAGCCACAGCATTCCATTCTAGCCTTCAGTGGGTTCTCTGGTCTCCACTTCTGGACACACAGCAATCAGCAGAAAGACTATGGGGGCCCAAAGCATTCTGGAACCTAAGGGAACTGTGGGGTATGGGAAACGCAACCATGGAAAAAAGGGTAAAGAACTCCAGTTTTTTAAAAGGTTAACAATGACAAAAATGAAATGTCACTCATTGAGAAAAATCAAAGTGGTGGTAACATTCTCATTAAGGGAGGCATCACGGGACAGTTCATGAATTCCTACCATTTCACACCCACTAGGATGACTATAGCAAAACAAAGAAAGAAAAAAAAAACAAGTGGTGGCGAGGATGTAAGAAAATGGAATTCTTGCACACAGCTGGTGGGAATGTATAATGGTACAGCCAGTGTAGAAGACAGTTTGGGGCTCCTCAATAAAGCAAACATGGCATTAGTACCTGGCCTAGTAATTCCACTCTTAGATATCTACTCGAAGAAATGTAAACGGTGTTCAAATACTTATACATGAATGTTCATAGCAGCTCTATTCACAATAGCCAAAAGGTAGAAACAACTCAAATGTTCTTCAACAGATAAATGGATTAACAATATGTGATATAACCATGGAATGGAATATTCTTTAGCTAAGAAATGAAGCAGTGATATATACTACAACACGGATGAACCTTGCAAACATTATGCTAGTGAAAAAAGGCAGTCACACACACACACACAACACATATTGTATGATTCCACTTCTATGAAATATCCAGAATAGACAAATTTATAGAGACACAAAGCAGATTAGTGGCTGCCAGGGGCTGGTGGGAGGGGGAATAGGAAGGGACTACTTAATGGATATGAGGTTTCTAGTCAGGGTGACCAGTAAGTGGAACTAGATAGTGGGGATGGTCATACAACATTGTGAATGTACTTAGTACCACAGATTTCTATACTTTAAGATGGTTACAATGATAAAACTCATGTTATATGTACTACGCACCAAAAAAAAAAAAAAAGAACTCTTCCAGGAACAAGGAGGCTGAGTTCTCAAGCCAACACTCGTCTCTACCACCACCACCAGCCCAACAATCCTAGCCAGCTGGTTACCATGTGTGTTTCCCACTTACTGCACTTTAGCAACTCCCTCAGTTCATCTTTCTCTTGTATTACTCTCTCATCATTGCTTCCCCAGATCACTGCAACCACCTTATGGTTGGTCTTTTACTATGTGCAAATGAAATCTCAATAAAGTTGATCTAAAAATTAATATGAGTGCAGCTGAGTAATTCCTCAATTTGGCCATGTATTCCACCAGTCAATCACTTTTGATCAAGTATCAAGTATATATATCATTTTCCTTATAAACAACATGATTGTACTACTATATTATTGGCTAGTAATATCTCAAGGTACAATAAACACAATTTGAAATCCATGTCACAGGTCATTCATTGGCTCAGTGCTAAATCTCAATTGTGTTAAAATTACAGAAACATGGTTTCTTTTCATTGTTCACATCCAAAATGATGACTTCACAAGAAAAAAAAAAAAAAAAAAAAAAACACCCAAAGCAAAAAACAACAAATTAAATGAACTGAAATCCAGCACATACTTGGCAAGTTGTTTCTCGGCATCAGCACAAAGTTCGAGAAGCCCCATCAGGACGGCAGACACATCCATGTAAGGCTCCCAAACTGTGAACCCTCGTCCAATCAAATCAATGGCTGTTCTTCGGATTGTACTGTGTGGAGGAAGTTTGGGGCTTGGCGGCTGTAGCAGAAGAAATGTCAGGGCCTTGCCTAAAATTACAACATAAAACGCAGAGCGATAAAGTAATTTTACCTTTGTGATGTTTTCGTTGAAGCATACTTTCAAAATATAAACCATTTTGGATTTTTTAACTGAAAAAGGTTTTGAACCTCCACTATAAAAGATCTTGAGTTCATAGTTTGCTCAGCCATATTCTTTAAAGAGAAGAGTTAGACTATAACATTTTATACCATAGACTAAAGTGTTTTAATTACAAAATAAGTATATATAAGTATATGTAACTTCAAAACATATTGGTGGTCCTAAATTCCAAACCATATTTCTCCCTACTTAGCATTTTGCAAAATCGAGATGGTTTAAAATAATGTAATATTGTATTTCTTAACTTTTCTTCTGCATCTAACACAGTTCATATGTAAAATACTTTCCATCACTAACACCGTTTGTTATAGGTCATGTTGGGATGAAGGATGGAGAAAGTAAACATGTAGTTTGGAAAAGCCTCCTTCCCAAAGAATCCATTTTCATCCATATTATGGGGTATATACTGAAATAGCATGATATCAAGTATGCAGTAAGTTCTTCATACAAGTTTGTTAAACAAATTGAATAATAGCTCATTATATTATTTCTAAATATGATGAAATGGTTTAATTAACATTTATTCCTTTATATTGAAGATGATGCTAATAGTTGGTATACTTCAGCCTAATGGCTACTAAGTTGTAAAACCCCATCTACTCCAAAAGGCATTTTGAAACTTAAAAAAGAAAAACACCAGGGATTATGAAAAATACATTGTGGTTTAAGAGATGGCCTTTTTGTTTTTTTAGGGGACAAGAAAAAATAGTTTATAAATCATAGAACAATATGGCATATGGGTTAAAGGGGAGCACAAGCTTCAGACTTAAGACAGGGAATTAACCAGAGTTTCATAACTTATTAGGTGGCAGGTACTCAGTGAACCTCAGTTTCCTTTTTTGTAAAATGGAATAGTAATATACCATTTTATATAATAATAGTGCAGTGCTCTCTCATGAATGAATCTAGTTTAACACTTCAAACTTACCTGTTTTCCAGATTAAGAACATAGCATATAAACTTTAATGTAATAAATCCAATCAATAAAAGCATGTAATCATTTTCATGTTATAGGCAATTGTTAAATGGATTGAAATGGAAGTAAAGAGAAGTGAAGGGTCTTGTGAAGCCAAGACAAGAGTCTGTGAAGGTGTTCTGTAAATTGGTGCTTTTAAATTTCTTCTCATAGAACCCTTTAAGAATCTGTTGAAAGCCATATGTCCTTTCCTTAGAAAACTACATACCCACCAAATTCTGCAGAAAAATTTCAAAGAGGCCATAGCTTTGCGTTAACAACTCCTGCACTGAACTAAAAAGGTACATGTATATAAAGTCTTGAGAAGACAACCCCAAATTCAAACTATATATGTATTTATGAGTTTTATTTTCATATTTAACCATGCAAATATAATATGCAAAGCTTCATGTTTTGCTTTTAGATTGGAAAAATAAACTCCTTTAAAAAAAGAAAGTGATACAGGGTTTTATATTTTCTGTCAGCACTTATGTGTTCCTTATCACATATTTTAAAATATGAACATTTCTGTGCATTTCCATTTTATTTTCCTCAGCAAGTCTGTCAGTTCCTTGAGGGGAGGAACTGTGCTTTATATAACTTTGC
Organism: Mirza zaza; assembly: GCA_008750895.1. Lineage (NCBI taxonomy): Eukaryota > Metazoa > Chordata > Mammalia > Primates > Cheirogaleidae > Mirza > Mirza zaza. Next base: position 48,013 of record VSMD01080310.1, read on the forward strand.
ATCTTCCAAACCACCAAAGCCGGTCCTCTGCACATATTATTTACCTAAAGTGAAAAACAGATCTGCCTTTACCATATGTACATTTCTAACTCAGCTCTCTTCTCCAGTTTGTCAGAATGATATTTCAAAAGGTCTAGAAAATCTGCCACTATCCTGTTTTTTACTTCCAAGAAGTTGTAAGAGGTACAGAGAAACTCTACCTGCTGTTCTCTGCAGACATCCTGAAACACCAGCAGCGATGGCTTCCAATCTAAGCAGTAAGACTCCCTAGAGGTGTATGCTTGGTAAGTAATATTGCAAAGGGGAAGTAGAGTTTCCTAAGTACAATGTTTCATAGCATTTCAATCTCCTTTTCCCTTAACTGCGCTCTAGCACTTCTGTATTCATTACAGGTAGGAGCATTCGGACAATACTAGGGATGTTGCCGGTTTCTAAGGGCAGATGTGATGGTAACTCTAGAGGCAGCTTCCTTAGCACTGTGGTCATGTTTTCCTAAGAGTGAAAATAATAAGTGGCTGACTTCTTGATATTTTCCATCACTGTTCTGACAAAGTAGGAAGGACAGCACAGAGGATGTGATCACTCGCCCTCCAATGAAATGACAGAAAAGGGAGAATCAGTAAGGGTTTTCCAAAAGATTCGTGGCCCTACAATGGCCCACCAGAGCGCTTGCTGCTCCTCTGCCAAGTGTCACCCATGCCTCGCAGTGAGGCTGCGTGGCTCAGCAGGAGATACAGGGTCCCTAGAGCACCGCCACCTCTTCTCTTAAATCATTTTCTATTTCACTCAATGATCTCATAAGTAAAATTCCCCTACACTGTCTTGCCTTTAGTTCAAATTATAGTCTCCGGGTAACATAAACCAAATATCTCCACAGTTGTGGCAGAGCAGTTTTTACAGCTCTGGCAGGCCATATGTAGGGTATCAAAAGGAGAGAGAAAAATGGTCCATTTCACACATATTTTAAATCTACTAGTAAGAGTATGATTTTTTTCCCCAATGAGTTGTTTTTGACTTACAAAGACACGCAAATGTTAAAATTCCACGTCTGTCTCAGACCACTTATTCCAAACTAAATATGTAAATAACACAAGTTAAAAAGGACTTTCAAGATAAATCTTCTGATTTCCAGCAGCCTTGTCAATTAACAGAAAGCTCATGACTTTACTGTGACCAGCAATAACACTGATGTTCTGAAGGAGCAATCTAGGATGCCTAAGACTTCAAACTTCCTAACCATCATTCTTCCTGCTGATACTAAGAAATAAACCTCTCGAAATGGTTGTATGAAAATAGAAAGGTATAGCTAAATTTATTCCTTTCTTAACTTGTATTCTCTAATTTAAGGTTTTTCTAACTTATAATTCCATATAACATAGGTGTTCTGCAAGATGAACCAAAGAGAATTAGAAGCTAAAATTAAGATAATGATAGTATTTTCCGTATTGATAGGAAAAGTCTGACAGGATTTTATGAATTTTAAGTTTATCTCCCATAAGTTTTCTTAAACCTTTGGTACCCAGTACAAGTTGTATATTTTAACCTGTATATGATAGAATATAATTTTGTACAAAAATATATATTTACTTATTTTATGTAAAATGCACCACGATTTTATGTAAAATGCACCATAGTGCCTCATTGAGGCACTATGTGCCAATGAAGGCAAAGGGAAAAGCACATGTAAAAACCAGGAAATAAGAGAGAACATGGCAAGATCAAGGGATTATATGTAGTTCCACATGGCTGGAAATTTTGTGTATGGGTGGGGGGCTGAAGGGCAGCTCAAAGGAGAGATTTGATCAGATTTCATTTTAGAAAGATCAATACTTGAGCTCTCCTGTGATTAGAAAAGGGCAAGACCTAGTGCCTTTTTAATTCTGATCTTCTCATCATCAGCCAAATGGGATTAATTAGAAGCACACAATTTCTGAACTGAAAAGGATTTTAGAAAAATCTGGTACATTTCTATGTTTGGGATGAGATAACTGAGAACCACAGAAGGCAAGTGGTTAAGCTGCAGCTCTGGGAAAGGAGTCCAGGACTCTGTGGCCCAGACCACGTGTAACGGCCAGTACACATCTTTGAACACAACTTGCATCTTTGCAACCATGTTGTATTCACAACACTCTGCCCAACTACAGATTCAGAACTACCTCTTCTATGACCTAGCTCAAGTCCATCTCCTCCTTCCTCTGAATTAAGTTCAGCTGCAGTTATCAGCATCTCCAAAAACAGAAGATCAAATAAATTATGTGTTTCATCTTTTCTCACCCAATGAAAAGTTGCTGTCACTGGTGTAACAGCTAAAGATAACCATACTAAGGTCCTTGTAATTGTTTTGATTCTGAATTACTTGCGCCATGGCCACAAAATGGTTAATTACATACCCAACACGGCACCCACTTTCCAGGCAGAAAGAGGAAATAGGTTTTGGCATAGAGGCAAAAGGACATGTGCCAATGAAGTCATGTTCCCTTTTAAAGTATGATTACACTTCACTGGCCAAAATATATCTGAATTTATATGTGTGTATGTGTGTGTATATTAATATATTTATATAATTATATATATAATAATTCCCCTAGTTTCAAGGAAAAATGAGAAATGTAGTCTGTTAGCTGGGCATATCGCCATTTTCAACAAAACTGAGGTTTTATTCATATAGAAGGGGAGAATGGTATGTAGCTAGCAATTTCTGCCACATCTTCCCTGCTTATGTTAGAATGAAGTCTCTCCTTTTAAAATGGCAATTACTGTCCATCCGTTTAACAAACAATGATACACTATCTTTTGGCATTCATTCTATTGTCTAAAGCCAATTTTATTTATTTTTCTTTTCATACCTGCTCAGCAGGTAAGTTCCCTGAGCCATATGAAATTTAAAAAAAATGCTTTTATGTTTGGCAAAAGACTTGGCACAATGCTTTATATTCAGTAAACATTTAATATAAAATTATTAATTGGCAAATATGGACAATTACTTTACACTGTAAGTGCCCAGCAGAGTCAACAAAACTATACACAGATAAGAAATATCCAAGATTCTGCTACAAACTTGTGCTGGCCCATGCCAAAGTTTCCATGGTTCTCTGGTAAAACAGGAAAAATACAAGCAATATAGTAAGTCTTTTTCACAAAGCTAAGTTTGTTCAATTTAAAGGAGTGCTGATTCTGAGGTTATAGTCTTGCTACCTTTTTGGTAAGGTTATGTTCATACTACTTTTTAGGTAAATAAAAGTTTTTTTAAAAAAATAATGCATAGAGTGATATTCACTAATGTTTGTATTAAACAAAATAAAAAATTTGAAATACTACTACTAAATGTCCTCAAATTTTAATTTTGAAAATTTTACTGGCCTATAATATCCAAAAGATTGGAAATCACTGTCATTTGAAATAAATTTACTGTCCTGGGGAATTCAAACCTTCTCTCACTCTAAGTCTTACCACTATTAATAGTAACTGGTCACTGGCTCTTGTCTGAGAATGCCAGGAGACTCCTAATTCAACTAGTTAGGGGGTGGAATTCCCCATTATTCATGCCAATCTGGGTCCATATTCAAAGTTAAGTTATCAAATCACTGGTCTTTCTTACCTTTAAGTGAGTAGTAAATATACTGTGGCATTTTTATAGTGAGAATTTAGTGTGTAGAACCTCGCTACTGGCACCCATGTATGTTTAGCTTAATGTACAAATGAACTACCACAATGCAGACAGAACACTGGAAAACAAATCAAAACAAAACAAAATCCTTTAAAAAGCAGACAGCACTATAATCCAGCATTGGCTAAAGCACAATTAACTTACCCTCTAGCTGCTGAGAAACTAATTCTGTTTTCATGCAGTTAAGAGTAATAGTAATAGCTCATATTGTAGTGCTATTTTATCTCAAGCTTTTTATATTTTTAAGGGTCTCAACTTTGATCTTACCGTTTTTAAAAAGTGCTAAAAAGAACAAAGATGTAAGAAAATACTTAGACTTTGCTAAATGAGAAAAGGATTGAGACAAAGATAGCAAAATAAAGGCTATGTAAGCTGTGGTTAAGAAGCTGACAATATTATACTATGGCTAACTTGTTGCTTTAGCAAGATGAATGTTGTCTAATCATGAACTGACCAATAAAAAATGCCAATGTTTAAATTATCTGACTGTTTATGATGGCTAGCCCTTTTAAAAGATTAAGATACAAGCCACAACACGCATGTGCGCGCACACACACACACATATTTGTGCTCTAATGTTATTAATGAATTTGTTGAATTTGTTTTCTGGAGCATTTATTTATCCTTATCACATAGCACAGACTCAATTTATTAATGTACCTTACATTTATTGAACACCTGTTATATGAAAACACTTTATTAACTATAAAGAACTATAGTTATATATTTCTATAAGTATCACATATTATTTTCAACATCATTTGTCTGATAATAAACAACTTTCATATTGCTATTTCACCTTTCCCCCCTTCTTGCATTTCTAGCAGAAGGGTAGGGACTGAAGCTGAGAGTAGTATCTTTAGCTCTCTATCAGACACAATACATGCACCGAACACAGACTTCTTTTTTTCGCTTAAAACACACACACACACACACACACACAGAGTCAACTGCCAGTGATATACACCAACAGAACATCAGAGTTGTCTCACATCTTTATTTTCTTATAACCACATATTCTACTGAGACATGACTCATGCAGTATTTTTTATCCAGTTTCTATTTGTGCAGAAATGATACATAATAAGAAAGAATCATTTTAAAAGTTGTCAAATGAGTGACCTTTTTTCAGCCTTTTATTTATTTATTTATTTTTAAAAAATTTTATCTGAGTTTCCTTGCCAAGGCTTCCCTTAAGCTTGAAGACCTCACAGGAATCCTGTGGTTATCCCAAAGGCAGATTCTAGAACCAGCTGTTTTAAGCCCTTTCGCAACCAGTACACCTGAGAGAAGAGGGCAACAGGCACTGATGAGTGTCCAGGCTGAAGGAGGGACATGTGGAAGGATGGAGCAAACTACAGGAAGGGAAGGGAAGAACTCTTCAATTAAGGAACACCTCCTTGCTAGTGGCAAGGGAACTTGGATTTCATGGCAACCAATGCTGTCCGAAACCAGCCCAGACAGAGGAATGTTTTGGATTAGAAATTAAAACAGAAGCCAGAGCCAAACCATGTTTAGCAGGGAGAATAAAATTTTCTTATTGGAATTAAAACAAAACCATAGTATTTCAGAAAAGTTTTCAAAGAGCCCTGAGAGATCAATCATGACTATTACTGCTGTATTGCTGGTAGGAAATATACATAACCACTTTCTTGGGCCTTGGCCATTCCTAGGTCAGTTAACTGGCCTAGTTAAGACAATCTCATTACTCATACTTAAAAGAAAATCATGAATGAGGAAACAGCCACTACTGATTCTTCGTTCTGAATAGAGAAGGGAAAAGAGGTCATATTAAAAAAATACTTTAATTAATAGCTCAATTACAAGGAAATTCCTGTGGGAGAACATATTATATGCACTTTAAACCAAATGAATTTATGATGATTTATGCCATTACAATGAGTGCAAAATGAATTAATAATGATTGGCCACTTATTTCAAAGTGTAACCAAGTGAATGAAGCCTTTTCCCACTTGCTAATGTCCATCAAAGAACAAGGATGGCAGAGTGCCATTTAGAATTCTATTCCTTTGCTTTATACAGATCCTTGATTTGATTAAAAATAATTCCAATGTAGTATGCATTATTCATGGATATGGAATAATTAAGAGATGTTTCTATAACTAGATGCTTTATGTCAATGCAATTATTAAAAACTACTTTCAAGCTTCTCATACTCTGTACTGCATAAAAAGTCATCATTTCTTTTAATAAAAAAGTATAAAATAACTTTGCTAAATTAGGAAATAAAGATATTTTAAAACTCATTAATATCAGTTAAAACAGTCCTAATTCAAAGTAATCAGCTTTTTCCTGTCTTATAATCAGCACAGTATAAAATTCAAATTCTGTTTGATTCAAAGTATATATATTTTTCTGTTCTACTGAATTTCAA
>VSMD01080311.1:0-24732 GCA_008750895.1 Mirza zaza
CAGGCTAGAGTGAGTGCCATGGCGTCAGCCTAGCTCACAGCAACCTCAAACTCCTGGGCTCAAGCAATCCTGCTGCCTCAGCCTCCCAAGTAGCTGGGACTACAGGCATGCGCCACCATGCCCGGCTAATTTTTTCTATATATATATTAGTTGGCCAATTAATTTGTTTCTATTTATAGTAGAGATGGGGTCTTGCTCTTGCTCAGGCTGGTCTCGAACTCCTGAGCTCAAATGATCCGCCCACCTCGGCCTCCCAGAGAGCTAGGATTACAGGCTTGAGCCACCGCGCCCGGCCCCCTTTTGGGTTTTTATGGAAGCTTCATTATATAGGCGTTACTAATTAAATCATTGGCCATTAATAATCAGCTCAACCTTGAGCTCCTCAAGACTCCCCAGAGGCTGGTGGGGGGGGACTTTCTAATCATGCCGTGGTCTTTTCTATGACCAGCTCCCATCCTGAAGCTATCTAGGGGCCAATAGTCATCATTAGGATATAAAAGATACTCTGATCACTCCAGAGATTCCATCAGGATGAAGACCAAATATATATTTCACAGTACCAAAACTACACTGAGTTACCAAGTCTCACCAATTGGCAAAAATCCAAAAGTTTGACAACCTCCTCTAATGGTGAAGCTGTGGGGAAACAGCCATTTCACTACTGGTGGGAATGCAAAAATAAAACAAATCCTTTGGAGGACAATTCAACAATATTTATCAAAATTACAAAGGCATTTACCCTGTAACCTAGTACTCCCACTTGTAGGAAGTTAGCCTACAAAAGCACCTGCAAGTATACAAAAGCAATCTTTGTGTGCAGTTATTCATTACATTATTTATAATAGCAATTGAGAACTTAAGTGTCCTTCAATACAGGACTCATTAAATCAACTACAGAATATCCACATAATATGAAATACCAAACAAAATAACAGTGGGCCGGGCATGGGTGGCTCATGCCTGTAATCCTAGCTCCTGGGGAGGCTGAGGCGGGAGGACTGCTTGAGCCCAGGAGTTTGAAATCGGCCTAGGCAACAGCAAGACACTGTCTGTAACAAAAAAAAAATTAGTGGGGTGTGGTGGCATGTGCCTATAGTCCCAGCTACTCGGGAGGCAGGAGGATTGCTTGAGGATTTGAGGTTGCACTCCTGCCTGGAGAATGGAGCGAGATTCTGTCTCAAAAAAAAGAATGGAAAATAATTCCATGTAATTATGTAGAAGCTCTTCAGGATATATTCCTAAATTTTAAAAATGTAATAAACACATACAGAAGATGTACACAGTATACTATTTTTATTTTTGAATTAAAGGGATTCAACCTGAGAAAGCTGATTGAAATAATAAAAAGAAAAGGAAAAATAAGTATATTCATATTTGCTTATATTTGCATAAAGAAACTAAAATGTTACAGAAGAAACTAATGAAAGTGGTTACCTACAGAGGGTGGGAAAGAACCAGGGTGAACAGGGCTAAGAATGGGAGTGAGATTTCTCAATGTACATCTTTTTAGAAAGAACATTTTGATTTTTGAGCCAAAATATAAAAATGAATTTAAATAAATAAAATATACTACTGAAACTATTTATCACTATAAACATTCTTGACATAAAAGCAGACTCAATTCAAGCCTGGCACGGTGGTGCACACCTGTCATCCCAGCTACTTAGAAGGCTGAGGTAGAAGGATCGCTTGAGCCCAGGAGTTCAAGTCCAGCCTGGGCAACACAGCAAGACTTCACCTCTTAAAATAAAAAATGGGGAACTTTTTTTTTTTTTTTTGAGACAGAGTCTCACTTTGTTGCCCAGGCTAGAGTGAGTGCCGTGGCGTCAGCCTAGCTCACAGCAACCTCAAACTCCTGGGCTCAAGCAATCCTGCTGCCTCAGCCTCCCAAGTAGCTGGGACTACAGGCATGTGCCACCATGCCCGGCTAATTTTTTTTTTTATATATATATTAGTTGGCCAATTAATTTCTTTCTATTTATAGTAGAGACGGGGTCTTGCTCTTGCTCAGGCTGGTCTCGAACTCCAGAGCTCAAAGGATCCGCCCACCTCGGCCTCCCAGAGAGCTAGGATTACAGGCTTGAGCCACCGCGCCCGGCCAAAAAAAATGGGGAACTTAAAAAAATAAAAAAGACTCAATTCAAAGCTTATATAATAAACCACCATTGCACAAGATTATGCTGCTCACATAGCAAATCTAAATGCCCTCAAGTCCTCATTTGACCTGCTCCTTTCATTTCTGTCAACTAACGGGATAGAGACCCCCTTGCCAATGTCTCATTTTGCATCCTGGTTTGGCACTTCATCCATCTCACTCCAAATATAGTTCATATATGCAATCATCACTACCCGCTTGCCGTACAAGGTATATGTGTCACCCACCCCACTGGTGTATTTAAACTAATCTCTTTTCTTTTTCGCACAGAATTCTCTAAAAACACTGATTACATCAAGGGAACAGGATTATTTAGCCTAGAAAAAAAATTCGACTAAGAAGGAACTTTAAATCTGTAAAGCTTGCATTAAAAGAAAAAGATAGGCCGGGCGCAGTGGCTCACACTTGTAATCCTAGCACTCTGGGAGGCCAAGGCGGGAGGATCGCTCAAGGTCAAGAGTTCGATACCAGTCAGCAAGAGCAAGACCCCGTCTGTATTAAAAATAGAAAGAAATTAATTGGCCAACTAAAAATATATAGAAAAAATTAGCTGGCATGGTGGTGCATGACTGTAGACCCAGCTACTTGGGAGGCTGAGTCAGAGGATTGCTTGAGCCCAGGAGTTTGAGGTTGCTGTGAGCTAGGCTGACACCACAGCACTCTAGCCGGGCAACAGAGTGAGACTCTTGTCTCAACAAAAAAAAAAAAAAGAAAAGGATAAACAGTTGTTCTCTTTCCATAGGTAACAGAAAATAATATACAGAATTTCTCCATTATTTACCCTATGTTTTCTCTCTAAAATCAGAATAAATATTTGAGGATCTCCATTAACTAAAGGAGAATTATTCATAAAGAAATGAACAGCAATTAATACATTTAATTTTTTAAAATCTCTTCCCTGACTCTTTTCCTTAATAATTTAAAGAGAGCTGTTACAACAACTATCCTTCCCAGCCAAAGATTAAGACTATATATATTTTCAAGAGAGAAAGTAATTACTCATGATTAAATGGTAGTGATATTGGAGAATAATTTGGCAATGTGTATCAAAGACCTTAAAAATGTACATATTTAGTGGTATATACAATAGATTATTATCTAGTCTTTAAAAGGAAGGAGATTCTGACAAGGAAGGACATGGATGAGGCTTGAGGACATTATGCCAAGTGAAATAGGCTAGTCACAAAAAGACAAATACTGTATGATTCCACTTATACATATAAGGTAGTTAAGTCAAAAATCATAAAGATGGGGCTGGGGAGGCACATTGGCTCATGACTGTAATCCTAGCACTCTGGGAGGCCGAGGTGGGTCAAGACCAACCTGAGCAAGAGTAAGACCCTCTCTCTACAAAAAATAGAAAAATTAGCTGGGCGTGGTGGTGCATGTCTATAGTTCTAGCTACCTGGGAGGCTGAGGCAAGAGGATCATTTGAACCCAGGAGTTTGAGGTTGCAGTAAACTATGATGATGCCACTGCACTCTAGCCAGGGCAACAGAACAAGACTCTGTCTCAAAAAAAAAAAAAAAAATCACAAAGACAGAAAGTAGAATGGTGGTTCCCAGAAGTTAGGGGAGGGGAAATGGAAAGTTACAGAGTTACAGTTTAATGGGTATAGAGTTTCAGTTTTACAAGATAAAAAGAGTTAGAAAGATGGATGGTGGTGACAGTTGCACAGCATTATCAATGTATTAAATACCAATGAACTTTAAAAAAAATTTTTTAGAGACAGGGTCTCCAGGCTTCAAATGATCCTCCTGCCTAAGCCTCCCAAGTATCTGGGACTACAGGCACCCCAGCTAATACCACTGAACTTCACACTTAAAAAGGTTTAAATGGTAAATTTTATGTTCTATGTATTTTACCACAATTTTAATGAATAAAAATAAGTAAAATTGTACATACTTATTATTCTAAGAAATTTATTTCTAGGAATATACACTATGAAAAATAATTAAGGATGTTAAACTCAGAGTCTGTACAATAGCAAAAATCTCTGAAAACAATCTAAATGTAAATGTTCACAAAGGACAATTATGTATTTATATGATAAAATATCATGCAGACATTAAAAATGATATAGAGGCCGGGTGCAGTGGCTCATGCCTGTAATCCTAGCACTCTGGGAGGCCAAGGCGGGCATATCATTTGAGCTCAGGAGTTTGAGAAAAGCCTGATCAAGAGCGAGACTCCGTCCCTACTAAAAAATAGAAAGAAATTAGCTGGACAACTAAAATATATAGAAAAAATTAGCCTGGCATGTTGGCGCACGCCTGTAGTCCCAGCTACTAGGGAGGCTGAGGCAGGAGCATCACTTGAGCCCAGAAGTTTGAGGTTGCCGTGAGCTAGGCTAACACCATGGCACTCTAGCCTGGGCAACAGAGTGAGACTCTGTCTCAAAAAAAAAAGAAAAGAAAAAAATGATATAGAAATATATTTGAACAGAAAGTTGTACATAGTATTCAGTTAAGTGAAAATACTGTATTTCTTATAAAACAGCATTGGCACAATCCCATTTTGAGGGGATCAAAATATGACTAGAAAAGTCTGGAAGACACACACTAAAATAAAAATAGTATTTTATCTCTGGGTACTGGTAGTATAAGATTTTTTTCTTTTCCACCTTTTCTAAATTTTCTATAAGTGAAACAATAATTATTTTGTTTAATAATATATATTACTTGTATACAAGTGCTAGTTATATAATAATTTTTGTGTTATCATCTATATTTGTGCATATATGTGTATTGAGGGCCTGTTTTGTGCTAGGCACTGTTCTTTTTTTTTTTTGAGACAGAGTCTCACTTTATTGCCCAGGCTAGAGTGAGTGCCATGGCGTCAGCCTAGCTCACAGCAACCTCAAACTCTTGGGCTCAAGCAATCCTCCTGCCTCAGCCTCCCAAGTAGCTGGGACTACAGGCATGTGCCACCATGCCCGGCTAATTTTTTTTCTATATATATTAGTTGGCCAATTAATATCTTTCTATTTATAGTAGAGATGGGGTCTCGCTCTTGCTCAGGCTGGCCTCGAACTCCTGAGCTCAAAGGATCCGCCCACCTCGGCCTCCCAGAGAGCTAGGATTACAGGCTTGAGCCACCGCGCCCGGCCTAGGCACTGTTCTTGGTGTAGTGGAATCAGCTATGAACAATACAAACAAGGTCCCTGCTCTCATAAAATTTATAGAATTTATGTTCCAGGGGAGGGGGTTAGAGAGTGACAATAAACAAACAAATGAATCAACAAAATAATTTTTACTTAGTGATAAGTTCTATGAAGAAAGTCAACAGAGTGGTGGTGTTGAAAGTGACTAAAGGTGGGCAAGGTGCTATGCACCTGTAATCCCAGCTACTAGGGAAACTGAGGCAGGAGGATTGCTTGAGCCCAGGAGTTCAAGACCACTCTGGGCAACATAAGACTGTCTCAAAAAAAAAAACAAAAACAAGTGCTTGGGTTAGAGGGTCCAACTTTAGTTAGAGGGATCAGGAAAGACCTCTCTGAGGTGACTTTTGAGCTGAAAGATGAATGATAGGAAAGAGGAAGCAGGTGAAGATACGGTGAAGCACTGGAGCATAACAACTACCATGTTTCCCTGAAAATCAGACCTACCCATAAAAGAAGCCCTAGCAGGATTTCTAAGCATTTGCACAATATAAGCCCTACCCTGAAAATAAGACCTAGTGATGGGCATGGCTACACAGCGTATCTGCACAACTCATGCATTTCATCGCGGAGCAGTAAAGAAGACGAGCAGCCCTTCTCATCTGCCCCATGAGAGCTCTATTGCTCGACATGAGAGATTAGAGCCAATGGTTCTAAAGGAAATAGAGTCGCAAGAAATTCAGGATGGAATTCAGGGTTTGGAGAGTTATGATGATGTTCTAGAAGATGACTTAACTATATTTGAATAAATGTAGACTGTTGTGCCGTACTTAAAAAAAATGACACATCCCCTAAAAATACGCCCTAACGTATCTTCTTGAGGAAAAACAAATATAAGACCCTGTGTTATTTTCAGGGAAACACAGTAAGTACAAGGCTGAGATGGAAATGAGATGGAAATGAAGTTGCTGAGTTTGACAGACAGAAAAGGGGCCAGTGTGGAGAAGGGAGACAGGAGGGGAGACTGAAGATGAAGACAGAGGTCTGATACTGTAGGCCCACAGGCCATGTTCAGGTGTTTGGACTTTATTTTATTTTATTTTTACCTACGTTTAACCTCACAATCCATAGACTTTATTGTAAATATTGTCATGGGACCACTGGAGGGTTCTAAGGCATATTAGTGATGTCATTTGAACAATGTTTTAGAAAGATCACTCTGGCAGCTCTGTGGGGACTGGATTTTAGCAGGGCAAGAAGACAAACAGGAAAATCAATAATGAAGTTGCTGCAGTAATTCAAAAGCCTGGACTAGGGTGAGAGTGGAAGATACGCCTAGAAATAGATTCTGAGTGTATTCTGGAAGTAGAGGTAACAGGACTTGGTAATAGACTGGATATGGAATGAAGGAGACAGGAAGCAAGGATGACCCTAAGATTTATGACATGAGAAAAATGGGGGCTTTCTTTTGAGTTTAGGGATTAAAAACCTCAGTACAGGAGGCAGGAGGATCACTTGAGCCCAGAAGATCACTTGAGCTCACTGCAGTTTGAGGCTGCAGTGAGCTCTGATCAAGCCATCGCACTCTAGCCTGGGCAACAGAGTAAGAACCTGTCTCAAACAAACAAACAAATCTTCAATACGCAAAAGAAAGGAGGTCATTTGATTTTTCCCTCAGTCCCTGAATTTTCTTCTTATTTTCCTTCAAGTTAACATTGCTTACCTACTCAAAGCTTCTTCTCATACATAAAATAAGACTTGCTGATATTACCAAGAAATAAAAACTTTGATGATTGTGAAATGTGAAGAATTTATTCCTCTCAAGGGACCCTTTCTACTAAGCTAGAGACGCTAGTTTGGTAGAGATGCCTGGAAGAGGTGACATGGCAGAAACTTAAAAAGAAACATCTATTTCGGCACAGAATACAGAGGTACGTGTGAATGAGCATGGTCCTGGCCATATCCTTATTAAAAATATTTACTGGTTAGTAAGTTAACATTGATGAAAGAAAAAGTTATTTATATAAGTCTCTCCCCTAGGTCCTCTTCCTTCTACCCACCCCACCCATACCTTCCAAGAAGGATTAGGAAGAAAAAGGAAACTACAATGTAACCATAATCTCAAAAGACCTCATTTTCATTAACAGTAAAGACTTGTGCTGTTACCTTGATCTCCTGCCAGTAGGGCCCCCCACGGGTGAACATGAAGTAACTGTACATCTGATTCTTCCTCTGGATTAGATCTGTGTCCTCCCTGATATTCACCATCCAAGGCCGACCATCCCCACGGACACGGAGATACAGAGTGTTGAAATTGGACCAATCATAAGACATCTTCCGCTCAAAAGCACCCTAAGATATAGAAAGAGAAGTTAATTTGACCTCATTCTCCACTATTAGCAAAATGTTAGTCATCACCAAGTGAGCAGTTTCAAAGGGATCACTAACCCTTCTTCTGTCTTTGTTGACTTTGTTCCACACCATAAAGAGGCAGATAAACCTGGTGATTATTACTGTAGCACAGAATACTGACATAGCTATATGTTTCTAAGGTAATGTTCAAGACACAATTGGGCCAAGGCAGTGTTTACATGGGATAGGCACTCACTTGTATTTGCTGAATGGAAATAAATGAATGTACTTTCTGTCCTGGTCCTATGGAGGAATGGCTTCTGAGTGGCCCATTTTTTGATAACTGCCTTTCTATATGTCAGAAAACTATGAAAAATATAGCTTGAGTTTTTAAAAAAGTGATATTTAATAACAATAGTTAGAATCCACTGAATACTTACAACAGGCATTTTGCATGCATAATCTCATTTAATTCTCACAACCCTGTGAGATAGGTATTCCCATATTATCCCATTTTACATACAAAGAAAGTGAGCAATCAGCTAATAGTGGTATATCCAATGTGGTATAACTCCAAAATCTGTGTGTTTAACAACTACCTATACCATTTCTCTCTTCAAAAATGGCATTTAGGCCGGGCGCGGTGGCTCAAGCCTGTAATCCTAGCTCTCTGGGAGGCCGAGGTGGGCGGATCCTTTGAGCTCAGGAGTTCGAGACCAGCCTGAGCAAGAGCAAGACCCCATCTCTACTATAAATAGAAAGAAATTAATTGGCCAACTAAAATATATATAGAAAAAATTAGCCGGGCATGGTGGCACATGCCTGTAGTCCCAGCTACTTGGGAGGCTGAGGCAGCAGGATTGCTTGAGCCCAGGAGATTGAGGTTGCTGTGAGCTAGGCTGACGCCACGGCACTCAGGCACTCACTCTAGCCTGGGCAATAAAATAAAGTGAAACTCTGTCTCAAAAAAAAAAAAAAAAAAAAAAAAATGGCATTTAGTGTTAATTTCCAAAGGCATTTATTTACAGCAATCTCAAGGGTACTCTGATTTCAAGAATAGTGATGTTCAGCCTGTAATCCTAGCACTCTGGGAGGCCGAGGCCAGCAGATTATTTGAGCTCAGGAGTTCAAGACCAGCCTGAACAAGAGCGAGACCCCGTCTCTACTAAAAATAGAAAGAAATTAGCTGGACAACTAAAAATATATATAAAAAATTAGCCGGCTTGGAGGCTAAGGCAGGTAGATTGCTCAAGGTCAGGAGTTCGAGACCAGCCTGAGCAAGAGCAAGACCCCATCTCTTAAAAATAGAAAGAAAATTAATTGGCCAACTAAAAATATATAGAAAAAAAATTAGCCGGGCATGGTGGCGCATGCCTGTAGTCCCAGCTACTCAGGAGGCTGAGGCAGGAGGATCGCTTGAGCCCAGGAGTTTGAGGTTGCTGTGAGCTAGGCTGACCCCATGGACCTCTAGCCCAGTCAGGGTGAGACTCTGTCTCAAAAAAAAAAAGAAAAAAAGAATAGTAATGCTTATATATAAACTAATATTTACTCACTGTGTAACTTTGAACAAGTTACTGAATCTCCCCAAAGCCTATTTCCTTGTCCATAAAACTGGGATGATCTTGCCCCACAGAATTGTCAGGGTATATTTAATAAATGTTATCTACTATTTTCATTATTCCACAATGGGTATCTTGGCATAGAATTATTTACTATCCTGGACTGACCAAACCCATTCTGTGGATTTTCAGGGCCTGAAAAGAAAAAACTATGTATCATCTGTTTAGTCTGAAAGAGCACATATTTTTCTTTTTCATTATTATATGGAGCCTAACATTATTCCTGACACTTGCTTTTCTCCTTAAAGCACAATATCCAGGCAAACATCAGGGGCTGTGGCCAGTGTCAGGCATAGGAGCCTGTCCAGGGCAGCCCTGAAACAACAGGTCAGCAAAATTCACAAATGTCAGAGGCTAGTGGGGAGACAGGGAATTACCCTAAATAACTTTTGAAAACATATAAGACTTGAAACTAGGCCGGGCATGGTGGCTCACGCCTGTAATCCACTCTGGGAGGCCAAGGCGGGAGGATCGCTCAAGGTCAGGAATTTGAAACCAGCCTGAGCAAGAGCGAGACCCCATCTCTACTAAAAATAGAAACAAATTAATTGGTCAGGCTGGGTGTGGTGGCCGAGGCAGGCGGATAGCTCAAGGTCAGGTGTTCGAAACCAGCCTGAGCAAGAATGAGATCCCGTCTCTACTATAAATAGAAATTAATTGGCCAACTAATATATATAGAAAAAAAATTAGCCGGGCATGGTGGTGAATGCCTGTAGTCCCAGCTACTTGGGAGGCTGAGGCAGAAGGATCACTTGAGCCCAGGAGTTTGAGGTTGCTTTGAGCTAGGCTGACGCCATGGCACTCTAGCCTGGGCAACAGAATGAGACTCTGTCTCAAAAAAAAAAAAAAAAAAAAATATATATATATATATATATATATAAATAAATGTATAAATGACTGAACAAATAAATAAAGTGAGAGATGAAACAAATCCTCCTTAGTGAAAAATTCCAAATAATTTATGTAGATACTACCCTCTAGGAGATAAAGCTTAATCCTCCTTACTCCTGACCACGAATATGGGCTGCACTTAGTGACTTGAGGAAAGAAAAAAAATAATTTTACAATGGAGTAACCTGGCAAACACTACCTTGACCAGGTGACTGAAGTTAATGTTATTAGTGATATGATGATAGCACGTACCCCTGATATGATGTGATGAAAAGGGTACTTCAATTCTGTGATATTCTTCCTAAAAACACAGAACCTCAGTCTAATCAGGAGAAAAAAATATCAGAAAATCCCAAACTGAGGGCCATTTTACAAAAAACCTGACTAGCAATACATCAGATCCTCATGAAAAATAAGGGAAGAATGAGAAATTGTCACAGACCAGAAAAAACTAAGGATACATGACAACCACATTCAACATGGTATCCTGGATGGGAAACTAGAACAGAAAAAATATATTAGTGAAAAAAACAATGTAATCCAAATAAAGCCTAGAATTTCGTTAATAGTTATAGACCAATGTTAGTTTCTTAATCATGACAAATGTAGCACAGTAATGTAAGATGTTAACAATAGAAGAAGCTGGGTGAGGGGTGTATGGAAACTCTCTGCACTATCTTTGCAATTGCAATTTTTCTGCAAGTCTACAACTATTCTAAAATAAAAAATTCACCTAAAAAAAAAAAAAGCCACAGGCTGACCCTACTCTAAGGAACCCCTGACCATTACAGAGGTTGTGGTCTATGTTATATAAGATGCAGATCTTCCCAGACATCTTTCAAATGTCTAAGCTCTCAGGATTCCTCAAACATAAGAATGTTCTGGCCCGGCGCAGTGGCTCACGTCTGTAATCCTAGCACTCTGGGAGGCCGAGGTGGGTGGATCGTTTGAGCTCAGGAGTTCAAGACCAGCCTGAACAAGAGCGAGACCCCATCTCTACTATAAATAGAAAGAAATTAATTGGCCAACTAATATATATAGAAAAAAATTAGCCGGGCATGGTGGCACATGCCTGTACTCCCAGTTGCTTGGGAGGCTGAGGCAGCAGGATTGCTTGAGCCCAGGAGTTTGAGGTTGCTGTGAGCTAGGCTGACGCCATGGCACTCACTCTAGCCTAGGCAATAAAGTGAGACTCTGTCTCAAAAAAAAAAAAAAAAAAAAGAATGTTCCTCCCTGACCCGAATGATGCCCAGAAACAAGTAACTCCTCCTCAGGAACCACTTCCCCATTGTGCTCCCAGTTTATACTTGTGCCCAGTACTTATGTTCCCCATACAAAGGCAAGATGCCCACATATATAATATGCCAGGTGTTTTCATTTACAGAAACAAAAGCTCTCTGCTATAGTTCATGCTACAATGAAGTTCACTCCAGTTCACTGGAAAACTGTAGCTTCTGGGCCTCGCTTACCCTTGGTTTATTTTTTGGTTTTTGTTTTTTTTTGAGACAGAGTCTCGCTTTGTTGCCGAGGCTAGAGTGAGTGCTGTGGCATCAGCCTAGCTCACAGCAACCTCAAACTCCTGGGCTCAAGCAATCCTTCTGCCTCAGCCTCCCGAGTAGGTGGGACTACAGGCATGCACTACCATGCCCGGCTAATTTTTTCTATATATTTTTAGTTGGCCAATTAATGTTTTTCTATTTTTAGTAGAGACAGGGTCTCGCTCTTGCTCAGGCTGGTTTCAAACTCCTGACCTCAAGCAATCCACCTGCCTTGGCCTCTCAGAGTGCTAGGATTACAGGTGAAAGCCACCGCACCCGGCCCTCACTTACCCTCGGAATCCTAGATATCATTGCACAGTATCCACTTCGACTACTATCCCCATCCTGAGGTGCTTCAGAGCTCAGAGTTCCATAGAGCAATGCACTTTGGTTGTTCTTCCCCATTTTCAAGAACACTTCACTTCTGCCTCCAATTGTCTTATCAGAAGTCACCATCCACTTATCCAAATCTTCTTTCCCACGGAACTGCCAGACAACCTTGGCTTTTTCCAGTAAGACTTCATGCAGAGGGCGGCCTTCTGGCCCTATCCAGTGATTCACAATTTCATCCTTCAAACGCCTAAAATGGTCCTTTATTTCATCTCTAATTGCTTTATCAAAACTAATTTCAGGCGTATCCTCAGGAGAAGTTATGTCCAAGGCAGCTTCTTTCTGGTGATGTCCCTGCAAACCCCCTTCTGTCTTCCTCTGTGAGGAGGCTTTGCCAGGAGCAGCCTCTGGTTTCTGAAGACTACTGGAACAATAGTCTGCAAAGTGAATACCCAAAAATGGATGCAAGGCAGTACTTTGCTTTGGACATTTTCTGAGAATACAAGTGCCATTCAGCAATTTGTGAATCAAAGCCATGGTAAAAAATAAAAATTAAAAAGTCAAAATGTAAATTTCTCCCCAGGCTACCAGGGAAAAAAGCTTCAGCAAAATAGTCCAATTCTACCTATAACAGAAGAGACATTGAAGAGTTACCAGTATAGCAATGAATGTATCACAATTTCAAATTCAACAGAAATTAGGTATTATGAAATTCATGACCTTATTTTCTGATTCTACAAACATTTACCCAGTACCTACTATTATGCACTGCGAAAAATACTAAGATGAATAAAAACACAGATCCCATTTACATGGAGGTAATGATCAACCCAAAAATAAGTATCTGCTGAAACCTACCTCAAGAGATTTTGTTATCTCTGAAGGAAATTTTTATGCTGGATTTTTAAAGAAACAATAAGTTCCTAAAATAAAATATTCAATTAATTCAGTAGGACCTGGGCCAACTGACTTTACATTTTAGTATTTCATCTATAAAACAGGGTCTACAGTGAGCACTGTAAGTAGAGCCAGAAAACCTGGACTTGACACCTGGCTCTGCCCATTTAATAGGCTGTAAATACTATGATATTGCAATTTCAAATAACTAACTTAATAAAACTGTTTACCCTCAGGTAAACCCAACCAGTTGATTTGTTGAAGCCTCTATTTCTTCAGGAAGTAAGGCTGTGTCAATATCTCCCCTATGTACTTTAAGAGGTTCTTCCGAAGATCAGATGGAATAATGAATAAAAGAGGGTTCTTTGACTCTGCAAGTCTGATGAGATCTCCATGAGTCTTCATGGCCAAACTCCTAGTCCAAGGCCCACATTTTGACCAATCAGGATTTCACTGTATCAGTAATTATTTGAGCTCCTCAAAGATAGAACCTAAATAATAGTGGCAATACTACCATCACATTTAGATATCACTCTTATATTTTCAAATCACCTAGACATTTATTATATCATTTAATCCACATAAGAATCCTGTGAAATATGTCAGGTAAATATTTCCTTTCTAAAGGAAACAGACACCAACAGGTGAAGTGACTTACCTAAGATCACAACACTAATCAGTGTCAAAGCTGGAACAAGAACTCTGGCCTTAGGCTGGACACGGTGGCTCACACCTGTAATCCTAGCACTCTGGGAGGCCGAGGCGGGCGGATTGCTTGAGGTCAGGAGTTCGAAATCAGCCTGAGCAAGAGTGAGACCTCTGTCTCTCCTATAAGTAGAAAGAAATTAATTGGCCAACTAATATATATAGAAAAAATTAGCCGGGCATGGTGGCACATGTCTGTAGTCCCAGCTACTTGGGAGGCTGAGGCAGAAGGATTGCTTGAGCCCAGGAGTTTGAGGTTGCTGTTGAGCTAGGCTGACGCCACGGCACTCACTCTAGCCTGGGCAACAAAGTGAGACTGTGTCTCAAGGAAAAAAAAAAAAAACAGAACTCTGGCCTTAAAGTCCTTCCACTAGATGCTGCTGCCTCTCTATAAGTAAGACATTAGCACTATAACTTCTATAAGGTAGCTCTAACAATGTGACAACTTTGCCTTTAGCAGCAACATTTAATGAGTACTGGCAGAACCAGGAAGGCTAAAATAGTCCCCTCTCCTACCTCACCCAGCTACCCCTGGTAGGAAATAAAATATGCAATCCCAGTTTGTTTTTCTCCTATCCCAGCCCCAGAGACCAGGAGAGATAAAAACAAAAACTCACACACCAGTCAGAACATGGCAATGCATGAGAAACTAAATGGAACACTGAAAATATCCCCCCAAAAAACCCTCAAAATGACAAAAATCCAACAATCCAGCTCACCTACCTTAGTTGCTTAAGAATCCACATCAAAATGTCACCCAGACCACTCTAACAACAACATAGGACTTGTCATTCTTCTAGAATGCCCTTCCTCCCTCACTCCCCATTTCAGGAAGGTCACCTTTTCTCTTCTGGATCACCGTACTATGCTCCTTGCCTCTAGGTTCACAACCTTATCCACCAATCAGCATCTAGAAGGGCCTAAAACACAAAGCTTATTTCTCTTTCCTGATTAAAACCTTTCAGGAGCTCCCAATGCCTTCAGAATAAAACCCAACTTTCTCCACAGGGGCTACAAGGCTCTTCCAGATCTGGCCTCTACCAACTCTCCAACCTTACCTCGTTGCACGCCACTCCATGCTCTAATCACAGAAAATGCTTGTGATCCAACAAGTGCCACCCAGTATACCCTCTCTAGGCCCCAGTCATTGGTTGATTGCTGCTCCTAGACCAGGAATGCACTCTACCGATTTTGTCTGGCTAACATCCTTTGGGACTCACCTTTGACACCTGTCAGCTTCTCCAACCACCCTTCCTTCACTACCCAATTCCATCAAGACCAGCGCTCCACCGACATGTTCCCATTGCATCCTGGGCTTACACTTTCCCTGTTATAACTGTAAACAGTTCATTTGTCACTCTCCCCTTCCAGACTAGAAGTATCTTTAGGAGAAAAACTATTTTCATTGTGGTAACTCCAGCTTCCAATATGTTGCCTACCATGCAGGAGGCATCATAGTATTTGGGTTTTGTTTTTTTTAAAGATGGGGTCTCACTCTGTCACCCAAGCTGGAGTACAGTGGCCCAATCATAGCTCACTACAGCTTTAAATTCCTGAGCTCAAGTGATCCTCCTGCTTCAGCCTCCCAAGTAGCTGAGACTACAGGCACATGCCACCATGCCTGACTTCTTGTATTTGTTGAACAAATATATCTCTACATTTCTGTACCTCTGCCACAAGTATCTTAGTTCAGAGCCTTTACTTCTCATCAGGACTACTGTAATTTCCCTAGAAAAGGGAAATTTAAAGTTTAAAGTGCCTATGAACCACCTGGGAATTTTGTTAAAATGCAGGTCGAATGGGGCCTGAGATTCTGCATTTCTAACAAACTCTCAGGTGACATCCTTCTTGGCCCATGGAACACTCTAAGTATCAAAGTCCTAACTCATCTCCCTGACTCTGATCTCCTTCTCTTAATCCATTCTTTGTCTGGAAACAAGAGGAATTTTTCCAAATATGATGGCACTCTTGCCACCCTCCCTTCAGCAATTCCCTCCAGAAATGTAAACTTCTGAAATGGCATATGAGGCCCTCCAAAATGTGCCCACTTTCCTGGCTTAATTTCTTACATCCATGGGCAACACCCTCAGCCCTAATAAGACCATCTAAATAAATAATGTCTGAACACAGCAAAACACATGAATATCGTTCAAACCATAAAAATGACCAAACATTCTACAATCTTGGCTAAAGTGAATGACTGCCACATCTTGCCCTATCATAGCATTAGCCTCAATTCTAGTTTTCTCTCCCAATTATAAAATGGCCTCTAACTCCTGGCAGTACCCTCCCTAAAATCACCTAACACAAACCTAAACCAGTTAAGTCACTTCTAACACCCTCTTACTGAGATTCCCTATCATTCCCCATGATGTGCATTCTCCCTCGCAAGGGGTAATAAACCCAACTTGTTCAACTATAGGCATGTTACTGGTGGTCTTTGACTAGAGGGTATTGACACTGCTCTTCCTTCATATTCTCATAAGAACCTGTGCACAACTTACATAATATTAGAATCTTGCTTTTATCCATCTAACTGGCCTGAGTTTCTTAACCTTCAGGACTTGGCTTGAACATAACTGATGCTCAGTATACCAAAGCATTCAGAAAAAAAAAAAGAAAGAAAGAAAGATAAAAATAATGTTTGTTTGTTTGTGTTTTTTTGAGACAGAGTCTCACTTTATTACCCAGGCTAGAGTGAGTGCTGTGGCATCAGCATAGCTCACAGCAACCTCAAACTCCTGGGCTCAAGCAATCCTGCTGCCTCAGCCTCCCAAGTAGCTGGGACTACAGACATGTGCCACCATGCCCGGCTAATTTTTTCTATATATATTAGTTGGCCAATTAATTTCTTTCTATTTATAGTAGAGATGGGGTCTCGCTCTTGCTCAGGCTGGTCTCGAACTCCTGAGCTCAAAGGATCCGCCCACCTCGGCCTCCCAGAGAGCTAGGATTACAGGCTTGAGCCACCGCGCCCAGCCAATGTTTGTTGATAAATGAAAACCATGTAACAGTATGTTTTCACACGGTCTAAAAACCAGAAAAAATAGAAACAGTTGATCTAAGGTCCTGGAATCATGGATAATATTTAAGTTTCCCTCACTGGTTGCACTTGAATGATTTTACCTCTTTGTGTGCAGAAATTTGGGAAACAAACGACTAGCCCATAAAAGGATTCTCATGAACTCCATGAATAGGCTACAATATTAAGTGGCAAATAAGGAGGAACCAAAATTGTATATATGCTAACAAGTATAAAATATACAGACAAAAAAGATTTGGGAGGAAAAAACACAAAAAGGGCTTAAAGTAATGTGTAGGATGATGGGATTATAAGTAACATTATTTACCCTATTTTCCAAAACCTTAGTAATGTTACTTCTCTAATAATATAACTCTAATTATAAATGTTTCGTTTCATTTTTTTTTTTTTACCAATAAACATAAAATCTAACCTATTAACTGGACAATACCGGATTGAGTTTGACAGTGACTTTTGACAATGTAATCCACGCAGCTAGAAGCGAGCAGTATTACCAAAGATTGCATATGAAGGTGCCAGAAATTTTTCTAAGTGTATTTTCATAGACTCCCCACAACAACCCCGAGAGGTACTATTATTATTCTGACTATAGAGCCAAGGAAACGGAAGTTTGAAGATTAATTTACCCGAGGTCACACAGCTACTAGTGGCAGAACTCAACAGCCCCAGTGTTTAGCTCCGGATCCGAGCCCGGGAAGCAGCCCGGAACTCGCTGCCCGGCACTGGAGCCTGGACGTTCGCCGCAGTGGAGCCCCCACAACATTCACCTGCCAGGGTTGTGTCGCCCTCCCACATCCCCAACATACCAACAACTAGCCAGAGACCGCTCACCTACCTGAAGTTTAAATGTGGCTTCCGCCTGGGTCCCCGCGCTTCCCCGCCGGGTTCTCCACTTTTCCCTTATAGGTCCATCTGCTTTTCCCTTCCGGCGCCAACTAGCCATTTGAACACTGGAGTTCCGGCTGAGTACAAAATCTCAAGAAAGGTAGCAAGGATTCTGTAGTCCTGCAAACTGAGGGTTTTGGTCCACCTTGTCCCCCAAAGGCCCGGCTTCCACCCCTCCTAATCTATTCTGCCCTATATGAGGAAGTGGGGGAAATTTAGAAAAGTTTTTCGCCTCCTCTTCCGGCGTCCCTTCAGGCTGCAAACTCTATTCCTGCAACTTTCGCTTAGGACCCAGTTATTGCTAACGCCCTTTCGCCTGGGCAACCTCGTGCTTCACCTCCCCGCAGTCCCCCAAGAGTTATCTGAGGCCTCGGAAGACCGGTTCTGCTGGAATTGCTCTCCGTGAATCCTTGAAGACCCACCACACACCCAGACAGCTACGCGTCCTACCAGCCCTTCCCCAATCCCGCCCCGCGGGGTCGCCACTCGGCAGGGCTTCTATTGTATCCTGAGCACACCTCTGTTAAAGTACTTTCAACATTGTATCTTAATTATTCATTCATTTCGCACTTCCTTCGCCACTCTGTGGGCTTCTTGGGTCCAGAACTATGCTGTTTTTCCTTTCCTCAGCACCTAGCATGGCGCTCCGCGTCAATTCGAGGCCGTATAGCTCATTAACTAACACTAGTTCTCCAAGGCTCCGAAAGAGCTCACCAAATACAATTGCCTTTTCCTACATCATTGGTTTCCGGGCCAAATCCTCTTCCTTCTTAAAATTCTGCTTGATTTCTCTATACTCTACACTTACCTCCGCCTGTCATCTCCCTGCTTCACTAACTCTTCTATTCTCTTCCCGCAACCTTAAGTGTGGGCTATCTTTATAGCCCAACCTGCACCTTCTCTTCTAGTTTCAAATGTTAATTATCTACACACAATTTAATATTCTCCTTCTCTAAGTCCCAGTGTCAAGGGAAAAGAAGCCAATCTCTGTAAAATAAAGAGATTTATTCTGAGTCATATTTGAGGACCATGACCAGGAGCCACACCCAAGAAACCTTGAGCAAGTGGACTTGCAAGTGCGGTTGTGTTACAGTTTGGTTTTATACATTTCAGGGAGATAGGGATTACAGGTAAAGTCATAAATCAATACATGGAAGGCATACATTGGTTTGGCCCAAAAAGGTGAGCCATCTCAAAGGAGAGGGGTTTCGAGGTTATAGGTGGGTTTAAAGACTCTTTGACTTGTAATTGGTTAAAAATGAAGCTTTCGTCTAAAGGTTTGGAATGTTTTTAGTCCAGGAAGAGACAAACCATGGGACATATATTTGTTGTGTAAATTGAGGACCTGTAGGTTTGTTTTGCACAGCCTTCGTTAATGAGTTACAAAAAATATCTCCAAAAAGTGAGGGGGGCATGACGAGGCATATCCGACCTCCCTCCTCATGGCAGACAATTCAGTTTTACGGTATCCTCTTGGCTAGGAGGCAGTCCATTCAGTCAGACAGTGAGAAGGAAGCCTTAAGATTTTATTTTAGTTCACACTAGCATACATTTCCAACCTCTTGTAGCAGTTCTAGCTGTGGCATATAGCACTAACATCTCAAATTCCATATTTCACTCCCCCCCCTTTTTTATTAAAAACAAAGTTGTCACTCTGTTGCCCAGACTGGAGTGCAGTGTTGCAATCATAGCTCACTGTAACCTCTAACTCCTGGCCTCAAGGGATCCTCCTGCCTCGCCCTCCCCAGTAGCTGGAGCTACAGGTATACCCCAGCACACCTGGATAATTTTTTTATTTTCTTCTTATTTTTGTAGAGACAAGGGTCTCACTATGTTGCCCAGGGTGGTCTCCAAATTGTGGCCTCAAGTCAGTCTCCTTCCAGAGTGCTAGAATTACAGGCATGAGCCACAGCATCTGGCCATATTTCATCATATTAATTCCTCCTCTTATCACCCTTATTTCTGTGAATGCCCAAATCCTTCCAGGCTGGAAATCCTTGCCTATCCTTAACTCTTCTTAAAACCTCCTCTCACCGACCCTAAATTCCATTGCATTCTTTTTGCTCTCTTTGGTCTTTGATCTTTCACTCTTTCTTTCTAAACCCAGTGACACCCTATAGTTATGGCCCTTATTTTCTGGATTTTTATTTATTATTATTTATTTTTCTTTTTTTTTTTTGAGACAGAGTCTCACTTTGTTGCCCAGGCTAGAGTGAGTGCCGTGGCGTCAGCCTAGCTCACAGCAACCTCAAACTCCTGGGCTCAAGCAATCCTGCTGCCTCAGCCTCCCAAGTAGCTGGGACTACAGGCATGTGCCACCATGCCCGGCTAATTTTTTTTTTATATTTATTAGTTGGCCAATTAATTTCCTTCTATTTATAGTAGAGGTGGGGTCTCGCTCTTGCTCAGGCTGGTCTCGAACTCCTGAGCTCAAACGATCCGCCCACCTCGGCCTCCCAGAGAGCTAGGATTACAGGCTTGAGCCACCGCGCCCAGCCTATTTTTCTTTTTTAAACGATTTTTTTGAGACAGTGTCTGACTCTGTTGCCCAGCCTAAGTGCAGTGGTACAGTCATAGCTCACTGCAACCTCAAACTCCTGGGCTTGATCAAGCAACCCTCCTACCTCAGCCTCTCCAAGTAACTGAGACTACAAGCACAAGCTATAGTGCCTGGCTAATTTTTTTTTTTTTTTTTTTGAGACAGAGTCTTGCTTTGTTGCCCAGGCTAGAGTGAGTGCCGTGGCGTCAGCCTAGCTCACAGCAACCTCAGACTCCTGGGCTCAAGCGATCCTCCTGCCTCAGCCTCCTGAGTAGCTGGGACTACAGGCATGCGCCACCATGCCCGGCTAATTTTTTATATATATATATATTAGTTGGCCAATTAATTTCTCTCTATTTTTATAGTAGAGACGGGNAGTAGAGACGGGGTCTCGCTCAGGCTGGTTTTGAACTCCTGACCTTGAGCAATCCGCCCGCCTCGGCCTCCCAGAGTGCTAGGATTACAGGCGTGAGCCACCGCGCCCGGCCTAATTTTTTTATTTGTTAAATTTTTTGTAGAGACTGGGTCTTGCTATGTTGTTCAGACTGGTCTGAAACTCCTGGTCTCCCAAAGTGATAGATTATAGGTGTGACCCATCACGCCCAACCTGAGTTTTTTAAATTTTTCATATAGTAGCCATCCTAATGGGTGCGAAGTGCTATCTCATTGTGGTTTTGATTTGCATTTTCCTAGTCATTAATTATTTGCTTTTTTTAAGTATGGGAAACCCCATATGTATTTATTAGCAGTGAGAAAAGAGAGGATGGAAGGGAGGGAAATTGTTCAAATCAAAAAGAAAGGCTGTGAAAATGTCAGGCAGAAAAGAGGGCAGAAGTATTAGGGGACTGAAATAAAGACAAAGGTCTGAGGGGAAGTGATTATTTAGGTTTACCCAGCCATGTCTGTGGCATCTTCTCTGTTGGCCTCTGAGGCAATAGTAGTGGGCTCCACCAGAGCTTAACTATGTTTTTGTTCATAACAAAACTTCAACCCACCAAAATGAAATGGAAACAACAGGGAACAGTCTATCTATTTGTGGACATAGGGCAGGCAAAGGCCCTAAAATGATAACATGATGAAGCGAACAAAATGAAAAAATCAAAAGCAGACTACTCTGAATAGAAAATCCTTGCTCGGCTGGGCGCGGTGGCTCACGTCTGTAGTCCCAGCTACTCGGGAGGCTGAGGCAGCAGGATCGCTCGAGCCCAGGAGTTTGAGGTTGCTGTGAGCTAGGCTGACGCCACGGCACTCACTCTAGCCTGGGCAACAAAGCGAGACTCTGTCTCAAAAAAAAAAAAAAAAAAAAAAGAAAAAAGAAAATCCTTGCTCAAAAGGAAATGAACACTAAGAGTGACATTTGGAAGCCTAGGACCAGAGGACACTAAAGCTGTTGTGAATCAGGACTTGAATGAGTAAAGCCCTGCAGTCCCCTATCCAGGGGTCCTCAAACTTTTTTAACAGGGGGCCAGTTCACTGTCCCTCAGACCATTAGATAGTGTGCACTGTGGGCCCTGGACAAGTCTGCTGCTAAGCAGGAGAGGCAACAGCAGCAAAAACACCCAGGGGGCCGGAGGCATGTGGCCCCGGGGGCCGTAGTTTGAGGATGCGTGTAATGTAGTCAGTTAGCAAAGACAGAGAGGGGTTGTCTATCCCTGGCCAACCTTAGAAAGTAGCAAGATATTAATGTAGTTTCCAATTAATATTAAATGGGATAATATATGTAACATGTTTAGCATATGTCTTGGAATTTTTTTATAAGTGTTCAAAAAAGCTAGCTCTGGCTGTGTGCAGTGGCTCACACCTATAATCTCAGCACTTTGTGAGGTCAAGACTTGAGGGGGATCGCTTGAGCTCAGGAGTTCAAGTTTACAGTGTGCTATGATCACATCACTGCACTCCAGCATGGGCAACAGACAAAGGTAGACTCCATCTCTAAAAAAAAAATCTAGTTATTGCTGAACTCTGGGACAGTGCTCAAAAGGTACACAGTCTAAGGCCGGGCGCGGTGGCTCACGCCTGTAATCCTAGCACTCTCGGAGGCCGAGGCAGGCGGATTGCTCAAGGTCAGGAGTTCAAAACCAGCCTGAGCAAGAGCGAGACCCTGTCTCTATTATAAATGGAAAGAAATTAATTGGCCAACTAAAAATATATAGAAAAAATTAGCCGGGCATGGTGGCGCATGCCTGTAGTCCCAGCTACTTGGGAGGCTGAGGCAGTAGGATCACTTGAGCCCAGGAGTTTGAGGCTGCTGTGAGCTATGCTGACGCCACGGCACTCACTCTAGCCTGGGCAACGAAGCGAGACTCTGTCTCAAAAAAAAAAAAAAAAGGTACACAGTCTATACAGTCCAGTAGTACAGGGCATGTCATCAAACAAACAATTGCAGCACAGTGTGACAGGAACTATAGTAGAGGGATGTACTAGGTATAGGAGTGACTCAAATAAGGGTATAATAAGCACTTATGGGCCAGGCATTGACTTAACACTTTTGGAGCACTTTCTCTTTTTATCCTAACAATAATTCTATGGAGTTGGTATTAACATTACGCCTAATATTTCCCATGGAAGGAAACATTCTTAGAGATGTTAAGTAACATGCTTGTCATAAGCTTGTCACAGCTGGTGAAGTGGTGGAGTTGGGATGCAAGCCATGACTGTTGACTATCTCCAGGATACATGCTCATTATCTACCACTCTGGGTCATATCTGCTCATCTGAGCAGGGAGTAGTTCCTAGAGGAAGAACATGAGCTGAGTATTGAAGAACAAGGCATGTAACAGGTAACAGGCAGGTGAGAAGAAGAAAGGCCATCCAGGTGAAGGAGCATTCACACATGAAGGCATGGGGTTCTGAAACACAACATCTCTTCAATGGAAGAGTTCTACTTGGCAGAATGGTGAAACTTTCTACTGTCTAAACTCACACACAGAGTCAAGCCCAGGGCCAGGCTCTTGCCATTTCACATCTCTTATGCCTTACCACGATTTTGTAAGACAGATGTTATTTCCCTCATTTACCTCTGAGGGGAATGAAACTCAGAAAAATTAGGTAACAAGCATGTTACCTAACAAGCATGAACCCAACCAAGTTCATGGAGACAGGGAAGTGGTAGGACTGGCCTTTGAAAGCAGGTACCATAAGGTCTATGCATTCCTTTGGATCTCAGGACATAGTGAGAGCAGAGGGAGAGGGAAGCAGGATACCAGTTTCTCAAAACTTTTTTGCTGTGACCCACAATAAGAAATGCAGGCTAATTTTTTTCGATTTTACATTTTCTCAAATAGCAGATGTTAAAATTACCTCTTTTGTCCTTTTGGGTGGTCTGCATAAAAAGGGGTCCTCTCAGCATTTTATTTATTTATTTATTTTGAGACAGAGTCTCACTTTGTTGCCCAGGCTAGAGTGAGTGCCTTGGCATCAGCCTAGCTCACAGCAACCTCAAACTCCTGGGCTCAAACGATCCTACTGCCTCAGCCTCCCAAGTAGCTGGGACTACAGGCATGCACCACCATGCCTGGCTAATTTTTTCTATATATGTTAGTTGGCCAATTAGTTTCTTTCTATTTATAGTAGAGACGGGGTCTTGCTCTTGCTCAGGCTGGTTTCAAACACCTGACCTTGAGCAATCCGCCTGCCTCGGCCTCCCAGAGTGCTAGGATTACAGGTATGAGCCACCGTGCTGTCCCCTCTCAGCATTTTAAATGTTCATGTCTTTTGTAATGTATATGTGTTATAAACATAATCTCTTGGGAGCAGGGATCTTGTCTTGGTCACTTATTCAACTTGTTCAGCAGCTAGCTCAGTGCCTGAGCTCAGGCATGTAAATATATTTTGAATAAATATATGCAAAAGACTTGCATATATGCAAAAGACTTGTTTGTTTTGTTAAAGACTGTATGGGTATTTTGGGGGGTAGAATTTTACATAGTTTTCTTTTTTATATATACTTTTCTGTCCTTTAATTTATAATAAGCAGGAATCATTTTTATAGTCAGAAAAAAGTATTCTATTTCCCCCAAAATATTTAAAAAATTATAATAAATAATTCATACTCTGTATAGAGTTTAAATAGCACCAAAGTATATACAGTAAAACATAAAAATCTTCCACCACCAACCCTCTTCCTCCAACCCCTTCTCACTGTACTGTAGTCTCTTTCCCCAAAGTGTAATAACAATTATAGTTGACATTTATTGAGTGTTTACTCTTTGCGAGGAAGTATTCTAAGCACTTTTTTTACATGTTAACTTATTTAAACCTTATGAGAACCCAAAGAGACAGATACTATCGTTATCCTCATTTTACTAATTGTAAACTTTCACAGGTTGGGTTCTCTGGGAAGTTCAAGAGGGATTTTAGAGTGCAGGATGTTTTTTTTTTTTTTTTTTTTTTTGAGACAGAGTCTCACTTTATTGCCCAGGCTAGAGTGAGTGCCGTGGCATCAGCCTAGCTCACAGCAACCTCAAACTCCTGGGCTCAAGCAATCCTGCTGCCTCAGCCTCCCAAGTAGCTGGGACTACAGGCATGTGCCACCATGCCCGGCTAATTTTTTCTCTATATATTTTAGTTGGCCAATTAATTTCTTTCTGTTTATAGTAGAGATGGGGTCTCGCTCTTGCTCAGGCTGGTCTCGAACTCCTGAGCTCAAACGATCCGCCCACCTCGGCCTCCCAGAGAG